>JABCMJ010018647.1:0-38525 GCA_014822125.1 Arbutus unedo | reverse complement strand
AATTCTGGTTATAATATGAAATTTTATTTATGTTAAATTTGTGGGCGTGACAGTAGTGTTGATAATGAGCACAATGAAAACATGCAACGGAATCCAAAAGTTAAAAAAAAAAAAATAGATTTATAGTGTGGGATCATTTTAGTAAAGTGTCAAAGGAGGAGGGTAAGCTATTAAAGGCTACTTGTAATCACTATGCCCAACAATATTCTTGTCATTCATATAATAATGAGACATCGTCAATGAAAACCCATATTGTAAAGTTATATAGAGAACATGACTTAAGTAAGTATAATATCAAGAGAAAAGGGGATAAGAGGCCATAAAAACCTAGCGTTTGGAGACATGGATGAAGGAGGCATGGTTCCAAAGCTTACCGTCATAAGTTTTACGTAGACGCATGTAGAAAGGCCCTCGTAAAAATAATTTTGCTTGATGAACTTTTGTTTCATTTTGTTGAAAGATTATCTTTCTCTTCTAATCACTCAAAACTCTTTTTGATATATCAATGATCTTTTCAATAGAAAGTAAATTAAGTTCTAACGAATAGCCACATCTAAACAACATACAAGTTTAGATTTAATTTTATCTCTACCGACACATTATCTAAATTTATCATACCTTGCCGGTTACAATCTCATATACTTCACAATATTGTGCACTCTTACAATTGACACCTCATCTTTCAACCCCTCACGGACAATTAAGTTCAATAAATGAGCACAACACCTAATATGTAAAAACTCAGCTTCGAATAGTGAAGTCTTTTTTCATGGTATTCTTCCTCAAGAAATCAATTATGTCATTATTCAAGCTTGTATTTTCAATCGTTATTGTCATGGTTTTGTTAATCCCCCATTCCACCAACTATTTTTCTACCACCATACCTAGTGTCTCGCTTTTGTGATTTAGAAAAAAACAAAAGTTGAGAATTTTTTTATAAAGTTCCCAATCACAATCAATTAAATGGGCCATAAGACACATATAGTTAAGATATTGAAGAAAAGTCCAAGTGTCCGTGACAAAATAAATTCGCTTGCCTTAAATGCCCTCTTTAAAACTTTCTTCTCATCTCTATACAATTGAGTGCAATCTTTTGCAATCATTACCCTACTTGGGATTTTGGTCCACTTCAATTGCACAACTTACATGAATTGTTTGAAACCTCGACCTTCAACAAAACAAAACGGAAGTTCGTCAAGCAAAATCATTTTTACTAATGTCTTTCTACATACTTCCACACTAAAGCTTACAGCAGTAAGCTTTAGAACCATACCTCCTCTATCCATGGCTCGAAACGCTAGGTTTTTTTTACCTCTTATCCTTTTTTCTCTTGATATTATAATTGCTCAAGTCATATTCTCTTCATAACTTTACAATATGGGTTCTATCGATGATGTCCTATTATTATATGAATAACAAAAATATTCTTGGCAAAGTGACTATAAGTAGCCTTTGACGACTCACCCTCCTTCTTTGACACTTTACTAAAGTGATCCTACACTATAGATCTATTTATTTTTTTTGGCTTGCAGACTCTATTGCATATTTTTATTGTGTTCATTATCATCTACTAATATGGGTTTATTATCAATACTACTAAGTCCATTAAAAGTAACTCCAAAATCATCCATCTACACATAAACAAATAATGTAATGTTCAAGCAACGTACAAACAGATATGCAACCTAATAGAATTAGGAGTCTTTGCAACCCGGTGCTCTGCTCCAAAGAGTCTTTCAACTTTATGACACGGCTTGCAACCAGGTGCTCTAAATACAACAATGGAAAAAAATAGGAAAATCAAATCTCTTGCTTGCTTGGTGATTTAAAATTTTCTTATACATTATATTTCACAATTCTTGATTTACTAAAGACCTATTTAAGACAGAAAGATTAGTTGAGTGTATGAACACAAGGTTATTAATCAGGGTTCCAAAATCAATTGCTATATGGTTACTTTTCATGTGTTTCCTTTTCAATTGCTATTTTCGTGTTCCCAAACACAAAATTCGCCTATGAAACAGACTCACAGAGGACAAGTAATGGTTTCTGTTTGACATTGATTCTTCAATTACTTCTCATATGGTTCATGTTTGACATTTGACATTTGACATTGATTCTTCTCATACCCCCAGTATATAGTATAAGTATACATACATATGTGTGTATACTGTGTAGAACATACACACACATATATATATAATATATACCTACAAGCTTCTATGTAGAGAGAGAGAGAGAGAGAGAGGGGGGGGGGGGGGGGGGGGGGGGAGTTGAGCAGACGCTATAGAGAGACTGAGAGAGTTGGTCGAACAAAGAAAGAGAAAAGATTACCTCGTGATTGTAGAATGGTGCAGCCGATCGAGCAGAGGAGGTTGAGCAAAGAGAGAGTTGTGGACTGAAAGATTTGAAGAATTTAGAATTTAGGGTTTCAGTATAACAACTGGTCTGGTTCAATCCGGACCAAATTTTAATACCCCTAAACTGAAAATTGGACTGAATATTTGAACTTTCAAATACTCCAAATCAAAAATTGGACCGGACCAAATATTGAGCTCCTTAAACTCGCAATCCTATTCGGTCCAATTCCTTGATTTTTAATTTCACCCTCAATTTTTTACCTGAACGTTTCTTAATTACAGTTTATATTTATATAATTTTTTAATTTTTTTTGTCTAGACAAATGAAAAAATATAAAAAATTTATTAAAAAAACCATAAGGAAATCACGAATTATCAAATTATACTGATTGTCTTCAACGAAAAAGCAATCTACTCCAAATTACAAATTTAGCAGTCTTTTTTGGTCTAATAGCAAGTGAGAATGACTTGCCCTTATCTTCAGATTTTTACCTTGATATCCTACTTTGAAGCTGGCACCTATTATGTTGTTTCACGGTTTTCACATGAAGTCATCAGCAGATTAAAAATTCTGCTGGCTGGAAAAAAGTGCAGGGAGTGAAAAAAAAAAAAGAAGCCGAACAAACTGAAAAAACCGAGTAAAATAATCGGTTCGGTTCGGTTTTTTTAATATGAAATATTTTGCTTCAGTTTCGGTTCCAGTTTTTATGAAGACAACTTTCAGTTCACACCGAACCGAACCGAAGTAATAAAAGCAACCCAAGATGTTCATTCTATCGATTTAAATCAACCCGAAAGTAAGCCCAAATACCAGACCTAAAAATCTCTTTTGTCTCTGCCTACTCTCACAAGCCATCACTACCATTTGAGACTAAACGCCTCCCAATCTCAAAGTACCGAGGATAGTCACAGTCACACCACCGCATCAATTCTCTCACCGTCCGCCTCCATCTCTCTCGACTCTCATTGCCACTACTCTCACCTCTCAGACGTAGGTTACTGTTAAACCATAAATCAGAGATTATTCTCAGTGAATCTATGTTGTGTTGTGGATTATATTTATATGTATTTATGCTTCATCTGGAGCCTCCCCTTGGCCCTCAGTCTCTCATCTATACATTGTTTATGTTTTTTTATGTAGTGGGTACCTTATTCTATGCTTTTTATTTGCTGTAGACGAGTTCAGAAGTTTGGAATGATTCTACCGAAGTGGAAATAAAGATACAAAAATATCACATGCAAACTTACCTTTATGGAAAAAGGACAAAATTTAATGTAGAATACTAGAATGTCACGGTTGTTTATGTTCCCCAATATCACATGTGGTGCCCAAGTTGCCAACCATGTTCCCAAATAAAGATCACATGTTCTTAATTTCTTTTTGTGCTTTTTCACTTTAGTAGGAGCAAGCTTCATACTTATTTATGCCTAAGTTAATAAGTTAACCACTGTTATTTGTTCTATTCATAACATAATATAGTTGATTGTTGTGAATAAAAGCCCACTGTGATTTGTCTTATCCTATTTGTAGTAGATGAATTCTTATTTTTATTTTTCATATTTATTTTTCAGATGGAAGGTGAACCTCGTCAGCCTAAATTCGTAGTGGATGAATCATGTTCCAAAAAACAGAACAAATTATGAAAAAGTCAACAAAAAGAGATCCATGGTGTGGGACCACTTTACTAATGTTGATGTTGAGCCAGGAGGAAGAGCTAGGACTGCTTGTAACTATTGTGGTACACAATATGCGGCTGATACAACTGCCAATGTACGTCAACGATGAAAAGTCATTTGGTTAATCAATATATGGTATATCCTTATAGCCAAAAAAATATAAACAAAGACAAAAGGCAAACAAATCTAGGATTTGAACCTAGCAAGGATAAATTGTACACAATTGGCAAACATACAATTAGTGTAGAAGCTTGTCGAAAAGCATTGGCCGAAATGATCATACTAGATGAATTGCCTTTTAAATTTGTTGAGAGTCAAGGGTTCAAACGGTTCATATACCTCGTGCAACCAAAGTGGACAAAAATTCCATGTCGGATTACAATTGCGAAAGATTGTGTGCAATTGTATGAGGATGAGAAAAAGAATTTAAAGAAAGCATTCAAAGGCCAAAGGGTTTGCCTTACCACATATACTTGGATTTCGCTCCAAAATCTAAACTACATGTGTCTCACCGCTCATTTTATTGACAATGATTGGAAACTTCATAAAAAAAAATTCAATTTTTGTTTGGTTCCGAATCGCAAGGGTGAGACACTGGGGAAGGTGGTTGAACAATGTTTGTTCGCTTGGGGAATTGACAAGATCTTAACCGTTACGGTTGACAATGCAACCTCCAATAATGGTCTCATTACATTTTTAAAGCGGAAGAGAAAAGACAAAAAGAATACCATCTTAGAGCATGAATTTTTGCATGTTAGATGTTGTGCTCACATACTAAATTTGATTGTTAGCGAGAGTTTGAAGGATACTATTGTGTCTATCAAAAGAGTGCGAAATATTGTGAAGTATGTGAGATCTTCGCCATCTAGATTTGCAAAGTTTAGGTCATGCGTTGAGATAAAAGGCATTGAATCTAAACTTGTACCTTGTTTAGATGTCGCTACTAGATGGAACTCTACATATTTCATGTTAGAGAGAAGTTTAGTTTATCAAACAGCTTTTGATAGAATGGAAGCTGAAGATGGTTACAAAATTCACGTCAATATTAGAGAGGATGAACTTGGTTATGCTCATGATGCTAGCCCATGTGAGTCCGTGTGTCTTAATACTAATTATTGGGACATTGTGAGATTGTATGTGAAGATTCTTAAATTATTTTATGACACAACCTTGCAATTTTGGAGTTCTTTGTATGTGACTAGCAATGCATTTTTTGGAGACATGGTGGCTATTAAAAATGAAATTGCTTCATTGGAACAAGATGATGGGCTTGTTATGGCATTGGCAATGGACATGAGGAAGAAGTTTGATAAATTTTGAGAAAATAAATTCTTTATTGTTGTTTGCGGTTGTTCTAGATCCCCGTTACAAAATTAGGTATGTAGAGTTTTGCTTTAAGTAATCTCATGCCGAGACAGAAGTAGAGGGGATGATGAAGGTCATCATGGAGGATATGACACGAATGTATGAATGGTATGAGAAGAACAACATTCAAGCTATGCAAACACAAGTGGTCGATGAGTCACCTAGAAAAACGAATGTGGATAAAGAAGATGGAATGAACGCCCGCGAAGCAATGAAATTGAAATTTAAGAGACAATTGGTTGAAGAAACTAACATGGTTAGTAAATCCGAATTGGAGAGGTATTTGATGAAGGGGTGTGAATCCAATGTTGATACTTTTGATGTTTTGGGTTGGTAGAGGATTAATTCAAGTAGTTATAACATTCTTTCTTAAGTAGCTCGAGATATCCTTGCTATTCCAATATCAACGGTTGCGTCGGAGTCTACTTTTAGCACGGGAGGGCATATTCTTGACCCATATCGAACTTCTTTATCTCCCAAAGTTGCCAAGGCCCTCATTTGTACTCAAAATTGGTTGAGACATCTAACTCAATTTCTATTAGGAGTCTTTTAGATGAAGTGGAGCAACTTGAATCAGGTACTAATTCTATTTCACATGTTATTGTTTTGCTTTTCTAATAATCTTTGTTCAAGTAGTCCTTATATTGTTGAAGTTTTACTTTTTAGTACTTATGGAAGAGGATTCAATTGTAATTGATTTATAAAGCAAGAGAGAAGGAGTAAAACTTAAAAGTAATGACATTGCATTCGACTTGTATTTTGTTTTTGAGTACTTGATTATTTTAGATACCTAATCTTTTTACTTGCAATAATTTAGAGCAAATAGTGTGTTTTGCGGTCATGGAAAGTTGGAATATTAGTTGCATTTCATACAAGTAGTGTTTTTGCAGTGATGGAATTTGGGTTATTATGAGAATTAGTTTGTTATTGATTTTATAGTAAACTTTATCAGTCTATTATTGGTCAATGAATGCCTTGAATGTGAATGCGCTAATTTTTACAAAGAACGCTCAGAAGAATTTATTATTTTTAACCTATTATTGCCTTTGAATGGGAGGCTGGTGTTGCAGGTTGCAAGTTGCAAAATCCAATTGTGTGTGTGTGTGTGTGTGTATGTTATGTTTACACTTTATACTGAAGAGACCTGCTCATGAACATTTTAGATAGAACAAATGGAGAAACCAAAATGGAAATGTTTTATTTATATTTCATCTTAGTAGTTAGGTACGGTGGCTAAAGGTTTTCAGTGCTGTTTATTTTTTGTATAAACATTTCTAGTGCTGTTGCTTTCCCTAAATATTTATATGAAATTCACTTATGGACTACGGACTGTTTAGTCCAAGACTTTTGCGAAAAAATCGAAAAAACAGAATGAAAAAAACCGGGGCCCAATTACACAGAAAAACTAATAATTCAAGCCCAATTAACATTTTGGCCCAAACCTAAAAAACCGGGATAAAACCGATCAAAACCGAACCAAACCGGTTCGGTTTCGGTTCAGAATCTACGAAAACCGAATATTTCGATTTGGTTTGAAAATTAGCGTAAAACCGGACAGAACTGAACCCTTTTGTCTATTAGTGTTAAAGAGTTGTGAGTTTTACATGCCCAAATGGATTGAGATTATTGCACTTTTAAGTAAATATATCCCCTGATTTACAGAATAAATAATGGCGTCACGTCTCCGTTAAAAAAAAAAGAAGGGAAATACGAATTGGTAGCTTTTATTTGATTGCTCGCATTCAGTTATGGTGGAATGGACGTCCAGTTCGAATTTATTTGGCAAAATGATAAAGCATACCTAGTCAAAAGAGACCATTCCATTCCTTGTATAAAAGAGAGAAATAGGAACCCGTTCCCGAAGTTACAGTAGATATCGCTTTCTGCCACTGCAAACTGCAGTAAAAACAAAGGACAGACATAAAACAAAGCCAAGAAATAGGAACACCTATATCAGCACTTCATACAACAACCCAACGGGAAGAAAAAAACAAACAGTGATGAAATTTTACTCATTTTTTTGTTGAGTTTTAAATTTATTTGGCAGTAAATTTTCTATGTTTGATGTTGCTACGTTATTATACTCTTGAGTTTAAAATATACACCAAACATAAATAACCATTTCTGAATTAATTGGGGGTCTGCTTCATCAAATTGCAAAATATGCATGTAGTACTTCATTCAACCCAAGAACTTAATTGGAAATCTGCTTCCCATTTTCGCACAAAACAAAATTGAATCAGCACAAACTAAAAAAAGGATCATAATAATTGAAACACAAATCGAACTAAATATAGGTGAAGGAACAAAATGAAGCAGATGCCTGCAAATGATGTATGCATCAAGAAAGAAACAAGCCCTTATTTGTTCCGTCACTGGAATATAATTTGAGAAGAGGGGGCAACCATGTGGAGCGGAGGAGGCTCTGGAAGTATCTAAGGAGTATTCAGATTCGACTGGACAAAATTGGGTGTGTCATGGGTATTTCGGAGATCCTTCAGTGGACTTACTGGGAGGACCGTCTACATGTTTTTGCTAATGAATGACGTTCAAGACCCTCGTCTACGCAGCCCTAAACTAAAAATCTTTCACAAGCAAATTTCTGTGCTGACTGCCAATCCACAGACAAGTCCATCGCCCTAAGCATACTCTATTGCTAAAGAGGTTGCAGCAGATTAAAAACTATCCGCCAAGTAATTGGAATACCTTTGAAGTACGCTGCATCACTCTAAGAGCCTATTTCTCACTCATTTCTACTCCTTCCATATCAAGTTTAAACTAGTTCAAAATTAGAAAGGGATAAACAACGATAACAAATAAGAATTTAATTAATACTCAAACACCACGAGAGAAAAATGAATGTCGGCATTAGTAGTCATACAAAGACGAAAGATGAGGAAGTAAAACCAAAATGCATTAGAGTTAAACCTTCTAATATATACATACCAGGGTCTAGTTCTCCACAAGAAGCCTTCTTTACTGATGCGTTCAACCCCATTCCTTTCTTGCACATATTATCTAGGATGTCTTATATTGCTTGGACTGCCATGATTATGGAGACTTCAATCATAGAATCAGCCATTAGCAACAGTTAAGGGATCAGGCTCCAGTCCCTTCTCTTTCAACAGCTTTCCTTTGGGCTTCCAAGCACTACCCTTCCACTTTCAGAACAAGCAGCACCCAGCGGACTAACAGTCTCGTTCTTTGAATCCATGAACTGTACATTCTCCAACTGATTCCCATGCCTACCACCACAAAACATGTATACCGAATCTTTGCACAGTACATTCTAATTTTCCTTCATCAAAGACTCAACTTAGAAAATTAAAAATCAATTATCAAACATAATAAATCCCTCAAGAGAGATTGTTTTCCATGAGAGGTCAGCTAACTTGTATTGCCATTCAAATAGTACCATGGTTATGTTGAAAAATTAGTTAAAAGTACAAATGTAGGGTGAATTGGCCCATTAAGTCTTGGCTAGTTTTAAATGTGTTAATAATTAGGTCCGTTATTTGTTTTTAAAGTGTTAATATGTTAGGTCATTTAATGAACGAAATTGCCCTTATTTGTTTTATTAGCTTAGAACATAGTCACGGGGCATTCTCATGCACCACTATATTAATCTAATATATGCTATCCTTAAAAGATGATACAGAAACAGAATAGAAATGCAGCTCTGATTCTCTCCCCCAAAACAATTGGACCTACTTGATTGCACTGATGCTATGGATATTGAAGTGCAAGACATTTTTGTTCAAATTTCTTTTTTATTCTACCGTCATAAATTTCAAATCAAAATTATCGTATTTTAAGATTTTTATAATATTTTAAAGATGAACGTGACTGGTGTTAATTTTTTTTCGTCCTTATTTTTAAAAAAATTGTAATTTTTTGTTTTGCATCAATTTTTGGTTGATTGTTGGTTCGTTTCGACAAAAAGAATCTAAAAAGTACAAAATTATGTCTAAAGATTAAAAAAAGTTCAGAAAGACGAAAATTAAACCAAGACAGGGTTTGTTTTAACTTATTTTTCGTCTTTAATAAAAAAAATTTAGCTTTTGAACATAATTTTATGTTTTTTATATTCTTTTCGTCGAGACGAATCAACAAACCCAAAAAATTGATGAAAAGATAACAAATACAAAAAAAATTGAATAAAGACAAAAAATAAATAATTTAGGCCGAATAGAGTCCAATTTTATGACCTTAACAATGAATTTTCTAGATTTCTATGAATTAATAAGCATTGATGAGAATTAGAACAGATAATGTTATTTGATACAATTTGATTGAAGTATATATAGTTGGCACTATTTTATAATGTTATCTGTTACAACATTATCAGATAATATTATCAAATAATATTATCTGTAAAGGTCATAAATAACATTAGCTGATTTGCGGTAAACAATTAGTCCGTAGATACCACATACATTTCTAGAAAAGTTAGGCTTCTATACACGTGTTTTATTTTCAATCGGCACATGTATATACGTTTTTGCACTATTTGAGGATAAACCTAACATTTGTTCAAGTACACGTCTTTCATTGGACCAATGTTGTAGACCTATTTGTTCAAATCACCTTCAACTCGTGCATTATGTGTTGGTTTATATGTAAAGGTATTTTTAGAACATGTGTGTCTAAAGGACTTCTGGCTCTAATTTACAATTAGATGAATTAATTGCTTATAAGTTCCTTATTTTGGACTTTTGCCTGAGAGTCCCGGTTATTTCCACATTTCTACTCAAATTCAAAACTAGTCTTTCCCGCCCTTCAAGCCACAAACAAATCAAGAGTGAAGGAGAGAAAATGGAGAGAACAGACTTTCAATTTTGTAGTAATAATGAGCGACAGAGAGAATTATGTACCGGTATGTACACAATACACGCAAAAGATTCAAGAGAACAACAGATTAGTGAAATCAAGCAAGCAAACTACATACAGTAGTGCAACACAGAGACGTATCTACAAACACATAATCTTCTATAGATATGTATACATCTAAATTTATCGGCAGAATTCATGTGAAATAGGAAGAACCTCCATAGACCACCAGCCAATGATAAAATAAGACACATACGAAAGTAGCAGAATGGTCTAATATCATGTATGTAAGATTATGGAGAAGGTGGCTTCAACTCAGGGAAAGCTTCTACAGACCATAACAGAAAATGTTGGGAAAACATAATAATATTGTTAGAACACAGTTAATTGAACAATTTAAAGGCAACCAAAATATATGTTCACAACTAAGGGAAAAACTTATTGGTAGACCTGACATGTTGACCCCAACAAATTCAACTTGATTTCTTCAAAAGTTCAATTTAGTCAGTTATAACATAGTAATCCAATTTCAGTAATGCCCTTAGTTAAAAACTGAGTAACGAACAAATAATGCTAGGCAAAGTAAATATGAAATCAACATCAAATAGTACCAAATGATTTGCAGAGAAACGTGAAACTTTTCGTAGTCTATATTAAGGACCTGGGAAACCAAGCCTAAGGACTCCATTACATCAAGGCGCAAAACCATTTTGAGTAGCATTTTTAATTTTTGTTGGTCACAAAGCACGTAGTAATTGAAATAGTTTCTTTGAAACTTAGGAAATCTCAATATTTTATCCAGCAATTTTTAGACATTTCAATATATGAACCTCTTCTAATGCGTGAATAAAGTCGGAGCCGTATTTTGAAAGTTCAGTAATTGCAGTTCCAAAATTTCCATAATGACCGATTGAAGCCATTAAATGTACCCTGAAACCAAAGCTCTCAGTCTTCCTTTCACAAATAGAAAGAACTTTGATTGAAGGAGATAATGAAATCAAAAGAGAAAATCAAGAATGAAGTGAAAGAGGTAATGCATATCGAGGGATGGTTTTGAATAGAGAACTTGCAAACTTGATTCACACGGGAAGAAAATAAATAAATACATAATATCACACAGAAATTTGAATAAGCTATTAAAACATAACCACTTTTATAGATAAGGTGAATTCAACAACACAAACAATACATAAGAATAAATTCAACTAATAATTGTCACAGGCTAAAAGGCAAAACTAAAGATATGTACAATGTACATAAAGCAATTTGAAATATCTACCGAATGAAGGTCGAGTTTTTGGCACATGTCAACTAAGAGAGTGAACATCCAAATGCAAGTAAGTCTATTCAACTGCAAGTAAGTCTATTCAACTGGTGAATGTATCAACCTATTGCAACTTTAAGTACACAATTGAAACAATAAGAATAAAGCTGTAGATGTGTCAAGTTCAAGTAAACAACCAAATACCCTAAAAAATCTAGAAACAAACTGCTAAAATGGCCAAACGATATTACCTTACACAAGAGAGTGAATAATGAAACTAGTGACAACTGGCAACTATAAGGACATGTCGGTGTAATACAAAACATAACTGTGCCTTTCTCAAGCAGCAGCCTAGTAGACAGCATGCAGCTCGAGCTTTTATATGGGCCGACATAAAGGGACATTCCGTTTTGTTTCTCATTCTAGTCGTTCGCGACACTTCAGGTTTACTTCTTTTGTTAGGTCTCGACTTCTTCGCTATGATCTTCCTAGTAGTTTGATGATTAATCTTCTTACTATTGGTCTGTTTGGTCAAGAGGCCGGCCGACTATGATAGGTGAGAATAAGAACCCATCTAAGCTTTCTGTTAAGGTTCCTCGTTTCAATTGATTAGATGTGTACGGTCTTGCATTCCTTGTGGATTCCTATCCATATAAGTCGAGGGAAGGGTGTTAAGAAGGGACTAATCATAATTGCATGGGCCGAATGAGGTAGGGACTGAAGTGAATTTTCAACCTAGACTATCCTGGCACTTTTTGGAGCCTACATGTGCCTCTGAGGACGGTGAATTTTTATTCTTCTTATGATCGGCTTGCGAAAAAAGTATTACATGACTCCAATAATTATGACTATCGATTAGCTAGATATGTCAACTACTATTATTGATGCAAGGAAAAATCATATTATTTATCCTCCTCAAAGAGAAAGGACTTACAATAAAAAAAAATTGTTATTCCTCATATCCAGCAACCTATCAGTTAAAACGAAGACCTGTAAGCCACAAAAATTGCTAACATTATGCCATCATGGACTTTTTAACCAGACCATACTTGCATGTTATACCTGCATTTTCTTTTTCTGAGTGCAGTCTATCTTTTTGTAACATTATGCCATCATGGACAATTTAACCAGACCATACTTGCATGTTATACCGGCATTTTCTTTTTCTGAGTGCAGTCCACCAGCACTGATGTTGGCTTGTGAAACATGCAATTTTCTGAAAGACAACTTAGTAAAAAGGACTTCTCTCTCCCCCTCTCCCTCTACAGAAACTCACACACTAGTATCCGTGGTCATCAGGGTACATACATTAAGAGTAGATTCTGGAAAATGTTCAAACCAGTCCAAATAACCAACCACGATCATGACTGCCACATTCAGAAACTGAGTCTATTCAGAAGACAAAATCAGAGGGTTGAAATTAGCTACAGACTAGATGAACTATTCCCTTGAGGACTGAAAATTGAAGAGACTATTGTTTGATGTCTACGATGTTGATCTGCAATTAGATGGTAACTTTCAAGGCTAATAAAAAAGAACCACCACACGAGGGCACACCCAAGCTATATACAAACCACATGCAGACTCCATCTAACTTTCAGAGAAGCCTATGGTACAACTTTAACCAATATTTACATAACCTAACCAAAATGATCATAACTAACACCAAATAGGCAAATATTTAGCTAACAAACTAAAATAGCGCATAATATTTTAGAGTGTACTGTTACACACCCATTCGTAACTACACCAAAACATTACCCAACAAATACCATAACAAGTCGTAACAAATCAATCAAAAAAGTACGTAACAAATCCAACTATAAAAAATGCGTAACAAATGCACCATAAAATTCGTACATTAACCATAAAGAAGCATATCTACAGTTTTACGTTACACGCCTGTTCGTAACTTCACTAAAACAACATGTAACATAAACCAAAACAATACGTAACATAAACCAAAAACATACGTAATATTGATATGATACACAAAAGATAAACAGCCAAGCTAAAAAATACAGTAAGAAAAAACATATGTACACAAGAGTAAGAAACAATGCAAGAATTTATAGTAGGTTCCAGAATATTACAGGACACACCTCAATCTTTGACAGTTTCTACTACCAGGATTTGCCTTCACCCTTCTCTTCCAACAGCTTTTAGCATCTATAACAGCATTAAGCACCTTAGGAGTAACGTAGGAAGTATCCAAACTTCGGACAGAAAAATCTTGTTATTTCTTTTACATCACCTATGATATATCATATCTGCAAACAACAGTTTGATGATAGCTTTTTCAAACCCTTCCCATCTGCATGCAGCCAAAAATATTCAAGCTACTCATCCAAAGTCAAATGGCCCCTAGCTGCAGGGGGACATTCAAAAGAACAAACGAGATGAAATTCCAAACCACCCTTGCAAAGCACACACTCCTGGTCACATACTAATACCCCAACCTGTCCTTGGTACATAATGTAATTGAGCAGCTATCCAAACTAAACTATTATGGTTCATGAATGCATTCTATAATGGCTTACTGAGCACTTGCACTTAGATAATCGCAAACTAATGCAACGGAGTACCTTAAAGGCTGGCCTTTACCTTTGCCAAACAGAGTCTTCAAAACTTCCTGCACTTATGACTTGTGTATATTACCGTTCACATATCCAATGGAATTTCAGTAATAGAGGCAATTGGGATGTAGTACATACAAAACACATCTACAATAGTAAGAGAGACTTCTCCTCAGGGTCCGTGGGACCTCTCTGTCTTCTTGCCCCACATCCACAGGGCAATGCCTCACCACCCCTCTTTCTCAACCATTTCCTTTCCCTATGGACAGGCGTTAGACATGCTCAACGCCCCTCTTTAAAGGTCGGACACAACTTACATTGGTGCCACTTAGGTGGCAATATAACTCAACTTGTTCTTCCATGCAACAACTCGGTACTTTTTAAATCGAAGACCAAAGAAGGAAAAAGTGACCTCTCCATAGTCCATAATATAAGTTTCAGACACTGTGTTAACAGAACTTGACGTAATAAAGCATATACCAATAGCATGAAGTCAGAACTAAGGGTGTGAACTAATATGTTAATTCCAACATCCATAATTCTTCAATTACAACTCCAGAGGTTTAGGCTTGCCAAGGATATGATGTCTATCATCTTCATGTGATTTTTTCATATCTCATACAAGAATGTATCGTTTATTG
This sequence comes from Arbutus unedo, assembly GCA_014822125.1. NCBI lineage: Eukaryota > Viridiplantae > Streptophyta > Magnoliopsida > Ericales > Ericaceae > Arbutus > Arbutus unedo. Next base: position 23,812 of record JABCMJ010018647.1, on the reverse strand, counting down.
TCTTTTTCTTCTAGGAAAAAAAGGGTCATTTCATGTGATGTTCATTTCAATCCAGAGTCCAGTACTCTATTACAGAGCCATATGCTAGCACACTGAAAACATGACCTTCGTGTTCTGAGTCATATTAGTTTTTTTCCTGTTCTTGGAGCTAAAGTTGAAACCTTCTCAAATAAAACAAATACAGCTTCAAGCAGATCTTGTGCTCCCTGTAAAGGAATTTTGAAAATATTAACCTGACTTGACAAAGAAATCTTCATCCACCAAAGTCGCCAAAGTATATACTAATACCTTAACATATATCTCTGACAAGAAATATTAACTTGAACATGTGGCGTGTCACACCCTAATAGAAATTGGACAATGCGGGTATTTAGAGAAATAACTTACTTTGTACATTGATAATTGTTTCCAATCAGAACCCAGGTAGCAGTGTCCATCATAAAGCGTACGGGTCAATACGAACAATTCAGGCTCAATGCTAAAAGAAACAAACAAGTTTTCCAGTCCACATATGGAACCAAAATAAGAAAAAGAAGCACAAAAAGTCGATATCCTTCTTGGATGAACTAAACATAATAACACAAATTGCAAGTAGAGACTTCAATCGTTGGAAACCATTTGACCTCAGACCAAACGGCAAGTCCATGTTAAAAAACAATTCATTCCATCCTGCACTTTTTTTTTCCTTTAATCTTTTGTTCTTTCAAACTCTTTCCCTAAAAAAGATTGGACTTGGAGATTTTTGGAGCATACGACCATGTCATATATGTAGTGTAAAGAAAGCAATTTTAGTTGCAGCTATACAAAAGCTACCTTCTCAGATAATTTGCTGCAGCTTCTGCACCACTTTGCATAATACAACACAAAAAATTAGCAACGCATGCGGGCTAGACTACACATACATTTTATCAAATATATTAATCCAGATTATCATCCAGCTGACTACTTCATATCAAGAGTGGCCAAAGATCAAAAATATTCACACGAAAATAGATATCCAAGCCTAATATGGTACGAAACTAAAACAATTTTTTCAAGCATAGAAAGGTAACCAAAAACGACAATTCAATAGAAAATGAACCTGTTACAAAGTTAATATAACTTAATCATACAGGCACAAAGACCATTTTTTGTTTGATACCCATTTCTTGAGTAGCTCTCATCAAACAAATCACAAAAGGTTTACCCAGTGATCATAGTTCCGGCACCTTCATCTGTGAGAATCTCGAGCAGCAACGAATGTGGTAGCCGCCCATTGATGATACTAGCAGTCCTAACCCCTTGCGCAATCGACCTAACACAACAATTCACCTTGGGAATCATCCCGCCCGCAATCTTTCCTTCCTCCACCATCTGCTTCACCCCCTTGATATCAATCTCCTTCACCAAACTTCCTGTATCCTCCCTGTCCTCCAGAATTCCCGCCACGTCCGTCAACAGAATTAGCTTCTCTGCCCCCAATGCCGCCGCCAGTTCTCCCGCCGCCGTGTCGGCATTGATGTTATATGATTGCCCTTCCTCATCAGCCGCCACAGATGCAATCACAGGAATATGGTCGGTGTTGATAAGTGGAAAAAGGACGGATGGATTGACGGTGGCAATGTCCCCAACGAACCCTAGCTGAGCGGAGTTCGGGTTTGGGCGGGCAGTGAAGAGGCGACCGTCAATGCCAGAGAGGCCGACAGCAGTGGCGCCTGCCTTGTTGATTAAGGAGACAAGGTGTTTGTTGACTTTTCCGACGAGGACCATGGAGACAATTTCCATGGTGGAGGCATCGGTGACGCGAAGGCCATTGAGGAAGTTGGGCTCGATGTTGAGGCGGGAAAGCCAGTGGTTGATCGCAGGGCCGCCGCCATGGACAAAGACGATGCGGATGCCGACGCAGGAGAGGAGGACGAGGTCTCTGATGACGGAGGACTGGAGGGACTCAGATTTCATTGCAGCGCCACCATACTTGACAACGATGGTTTTGCCCCTGAATTTCTGAATAAAAGGGAGGGATTCAGAGTATATGTTAACTCGCAGCTGGGGTGGGATTGATGCGTCGTCGTCCAAGGAGGAGGATGATTCTAAAAGAGTGGATTTGAGGCATGCTGTGATGAATGGGGGCTTGTTGTCAATGGTGGTGATGAGCTTGAAGTTGAAGTTTGGGTTTAAACGATGGTGATGTGGTGGTTCCCTTATGTAGGAGTACTTTTTAGCAGATGTGAGAGAAGAGGAGGAGAGGGGTAGTACTTTAGATGACAGCATCTACTCTCTCCTTCCAAACGCAACTTCTTGTTCAGCTGTTGAACTGCAGAAAGAAAAGGGGGGAAATTACGTATCAGTGGAAGGGACACAAATAAATGCATGAGTCTCAAAATTGGAAATCTCAAAATCATGAAAAGACAGACGTCTTTATTGCAATTACATGGAATCCGCTCAGAAAATGGACATTATACCCCGGACAGAAACGTGAGTTAAGCCCAACAACTGACCAACCTTCCTCTCAACCTCTCTCTACTCCCACTCAGCACACTCAAAAGTCAAAACTCTCTCTCTCCTCCCACAAAGTTCATGGAAACAAAAAGCATTAGTACTCCCTTTTAAGAACTTTCATTTTCTAGTTGAAGATTCTTAAATTGAGTATTCAGACATTATCAAGTTAAAGCATACTTCAACAATATTAAGCAAAAAATATATTACTCTTCAGTGACTTCAAAAACTATACCAGTGAGCATTAGGAAGACAATATCATCTTTACTGTATCAACTCTAAAAGTGTCATCACATATGAAAACGTAAAAGATTTGTTGGACTTGCCTCTCCACCTCCATCTAGCACCTTCTACTTATCAGACTTTTGTACCCTAAAGCCTTGTTTGATTTGCGGATTAAAAGTCCTGGGATTGACAGTCCCTATACTCTTTGTCCTGATACTATTTTATTCCATATTCTACCAACTTGTGTTTGATTCAGACAGGACTACTTTCGGTATACCCATTACGGGAGGCAACCCCATGTTTGTTCGCATCTAGATAAATTTTAAGCATGTTGATATTGCAAGCACCAATGACTATTCCGTTCCCTCATTATTAAAAAAGCGGAAACCCTTATTTGCCATTGTAGCCTATTTACAAGAATACTACTAAAAACATTTCATAAAATTCTTACAAAATTCAACCTTCACCCAAAATAAATAATGATACATCCTACCATGAAAAAAATGCAACAGTGGAATCAAAAAAGTTAAAACATTGCATAATAGTGATATCTTAAAGAAGTTCAAACACAAGACATAGAAATAGCATACTACCATCTCATCATCCAAGAGATCATTGCAAACCACAAAAACAAAACTTAAACTTAGTTTTCCTTTTCGCTTTAACTAGCCTAGACATTTATCCCAACAACTTTTCCAAAAAAATCATTTTCTCCCCATCAGAAAAGCTGAAAAACAAATCAAACTTCTTTGCATCTTGGGTAATGGTCAAAGCAGCAGAGACCCTATCCTCAGATAGCATGAAACCTTCATCTAATCCACGCTTATATTCCATTTTCAACTCTGACCATTCGATTCAATGGTTTACTCAATTGAGTTTGAACTGTCCTACCTAACCATTTTCAATTACTTTTCGCTCCATTTCATCAAGATGAATCGAATAAGAACAACAATTGACATAAAAGTAAAACAAATCAAAAAATGTAAAAAATAAGCATATCTGAAAAAGTACTTAAATTGTCAATTGTCATCAAAAGTAAACAATATTTTCCATAACAGCATATAATGGAAATTGTTTAGGGAATAGACATGTGCGAGTGAATCTGATTTTTTCGTCCCCTCAATTCGACCTCCTTTGTTTCTCCGCTAATTTTTCATTGCTTTAATTCCCCCGCAAGAATTTATGGGCAAAAGACAGCGGGTGCCATTTTCATAGCATCAAACCAGAACCCAGTTTGATTGTGGATCAATTCTGAAGCTTACAAAAACTAACATTTCTATAGATTTTCAACCCACCACAATCAGTTCGCATAGCCACAACAGAAATCAATTAATGCCACAAAACATCGGTTTTAATAGCGAAACGGCAAGATATCGCAGAGAGAGAGCGAAAGCAAGATCCAAAGAACGAGGCTCAAAAATAGTTAGATTGAACTTACCCGTGTGGGTTGGAGATTGAAAACGAAGAATAATCGCAGAGAGATCGGGCAGGAATACCTCTCAATGTCGCAGATTGTAGAGAGAGATGGCGTGTAAATGGAAGAGAATCAAAACTGATTTAGATTTCAGACTAGTTCATCTCGGCTGCATTTTGACATTAGCGCTATATACATATCATTTTTATATATTATTTAAAATTATGTCATTTTGTGTTAAGAAAAATCCAAATATATTTTAAGCGATATAAGTCAAAAATAAATATGATTTTTCCTCAATACAAAATGACGTAATTTTAAGTGATGTGTAAAAATAATGTGTGTGTATTATTTTTGTTTTGAAATATCTAATCCTCTTCAGCCAGCACTTTCTCTATCCCACTTCCATGATTATATAATACGGTTCGTCAATGCACTGCCATGTTAAATTAATGACTTGTTGGCCAAAATATTAAATTTTATATTGGGTTTTTTTTATTATTATTGTTAAGTTTTAGTATTAAAAAGGTCATGCTGTTGTAGTATAGATTTCTTTAAAATATTTTAGAAAGTAAGTCTAATAGTTGTAATGTAGAAAATTTAGGAAGTGAGTCCAAGAATTATTGTCTAGAATATTGTGGAAGAAAACTAAGCTCTTATAAATATGTAATTTTTCTCAAGTGAGATGTATGTAAAAAAAAAAGACTTTAATAAAGAGCACATTTATAAATTAATTTTCTCTTCTTCCACTAGATTTTTAAAGAATTTTGGCTAATTACAAGCCAACAAAGTGGTATCAAAGCTCGGTTATCCAACAACAAGCTGGGCGTGACAATTTGAGTCGGAAAAATAAACCCTGAATAAGCAGAAGAAGATGACAAGTTCGAGCAATCAAGACGGTGGCAGCCAACAATCTTCAATTCCATTTTTTGATAGTGAGAATTATAATTTTTGGTGTGTAAAGATGAAGACCCTAATTATCTCAAATGATTTGTGGGAGTATGTTGAAGAAGGATTTGACGATCCCAAAGATGTAGAAGATTTGACGGAGGGACAAAAGCAACAATTGAAGACGCACAAGAAAAAAGATGCAAAAGCACTCTCTATGATTCAACAAGGAGTAACTGATACAATTTTTCCAAGAATTATCAACGAGACAAAGGCAAAGGATGCGTGGGATCTTCTTCAAAATGAGTATCGGGGTAACTTGAAGGTAAAAGCTATCAAACTTCAATCTTTGAGAAGAGATTTTGAGAACATGAAAATGAAAGAAGGAAAATTGTTGAAAAATTATTTTTCTAGACTCATGGAAGCGGTGAATCAAATAAAAACATATAGAGAGGATGTCACTAATCAAAGAATTGTGGAAAAAAATTTAATTAGTTTGACGGCAAAGTATAATCTCATTGTTGCAATTCTTGAAAACACTAAGAATATTGCAACTTTAAGTGTTGAGGAATTGATAGATTCGATTAAAGCATTTCATCAAAAATTGGGTAACCAAAATGAGAAGTCAATTGAAAGTGTTTTTCAATCTAAACTCAATATTGGTGCCCCTAAAGCTCAAGCAACCTCTTCGAATTTTAATCAATTTAGAGGAGAATCCTTTAGTAGGGAAAGAGGAAAAGAAAGAGGAAGAAGTGATAATTTAATAGGAAGATGAAGAAATAATTTTCAAAGGAAAAATAATGAAGATTCCACTCAACAAAGGTGTGGAATTTGTAATCGAAGTAGCCATGTTGATAAAGATTGTTAGTTTCAAGAAAAACCGCAATGCTATAATTGCAAAAAATTTGGACATTACAAGAACGATTGCAAAATTAACAATCAACAAGTAAATTTTTCAGAAAATCAAGAAATCGAAGGGAGTTTACTTTATGCTTGTCACAATGCATTGGAGAAAAAGAATGATATTTGGTTTATTGATAGTGGTTGTAGTAATCACATGACCGGTGATGAGAAAATTTTTACAAAAATCGATACTTCCTCAAGTTCCAAAGTTATGTTGGGAAATGGTGCCTTGGTTCAAGTAAAGGGCAAGGGTACTATTGCCGTAGAAACCACAAAAGGAACAAAATATATCTCAGATGTTCTATTAGTTCCAGACTTGGAGCAAAATTTGTTGAGTATTGGGCAAATGATAGAGCATGGATACATTGTTCACTTTGAGAAAGACTATTGCAAGATTTATGAAAAAAATGGGAGCCAATTTGTAGCAAAAGTCAAGATGGAGAAAAATCGAAATTTTTCGCTTACTTTACGCTACACAAAAAATGTTGCTTTGAAGATGAATATTCTTGATGAAACTTGGCTATGGCATAAAAGACTTGGGCACTTAAATTTTTAAAATTTGAAGCATCTACAACAAAAGAGCATAGTTTATGGCTTGCCACTAATTCAAGAAGTGAAGCAAGTATGTGAATGATGCGCTCTTGAAAAATAACACCGGGAGGCATTTCCAAAAGACAAGACATGGAGAGCTAAAGCACAATTGGAGCTTGTTCATACCGATGTGTGCGGGCTATGGACACGACAACTCATGGAGGTAATAAATACATTATTTTTGTTGATGATTTTTCAAGAATGACATGAGTTTATTTTATGAGACAAAAATCTGAAGTGTTCAACATTTTCAAAATATTTCAAAGTCTTGTAGAGAGACAAAGTGGTCACCTTATCAAATTGCTAAGAAGTAATAGAGGTGGAGAGTATAACTCTAATGAATTTATGAAATTTTGTGAAGATATTGGCATGGAAAGACAATTAACCGTTGGATACACTTCACAACAAAATAGAGTGGCAGAAAGGAAAAATAGAACCATAGAAGAAATGTCAAAATCAATACTTTATGAAAAAGGTTTGCCTAAAATTTTTTGGGGCGAAGCCGTTAATATGGCGATCTATTTGATGAATAGATGTCTTACAAAAACTCTTGAAAATAAAACTCCATTTGAAGTTCAGAGTAAAAGAAAGTCATTGGTAAATCACTTGAAAGTGTTTGGTTGTATTTGTTATGCGCATGTCCCAAAAGATTGGAGGCACAAGCTTGATAAAGTTAGTAAAAAATACATTTTTGTTGGTTATTGTACTTAATCAAAGGTTTATAGGCTTTATAATTTGAAAACAAATAAGTTGATTATTTCTCGAGATGTTATCTTTGATGAAAATGCTGCTTCTTGGGATTGGAAGGGAAAGTAAGTTCAAAATCAAATTCCTAGCATTTATGAACAAAATGATGAAGTTGATTGTGTTAAAGGTGATATTGAAGCTCCAAATCAAATAACCCCAATGTCTCCAACTCTTCCACCAAGTTCAAGTTCTTCATCTCCAAGTTCAAGTTCAACAAAAATGAGAAGTTCGAGTGATGTGTATGCAAGATGTAATTTTTGTGTTGTTGAACCGAAAAATTTTGAAGAAGCAATTAAAGATGAAACTTGGAAGAAAACTATGGAAGAAGAAATTTGGATGATTGAAAAGAACAAAACATGAGAGTTTGTGAAGAGACCCAAAACAAAAGAAGTGATTGGTGTAAAATGGATCTACAAAACAAAACTTAATCCGGATGGTTCCATTCAAAAGAACAAAGCAAGACTTGTTGCCAAAAGGTATTCTCAATTACTCGGGATTGATTTTCAAGAAACATTTGCTCCGGTGGCTCAGCTTGACACAATTAGAGCACTCATAGCATTGGTGGCTTTAAAATGATGGTTCTTGAATCAACTTGATGTGAAATCCGCATTCTTGGATGGTGTTCTAGAGGAGGAAGTGTACGTGGATCAACCTCAAGGCTTTATTGTCAAAGACAAAGAAAATAAAGTGTACAAATTGAAGAAAATTTTGTACGGATTAAAGCAAGCACCACGGGCGTGGTATAGTGAGATTGATTCTTATTTCAACAACAAAAGTTTTAAAAAAAGTATGAGCGAGCCAATCTTGTATATAAAAAAGCAAGGTAACACCGATATCCTAATAGTTTCTCTTTATGTTGGCGATCTTATTTTTACCGGTAATGATGAAAAGATGGTCGAAGAATTTAAAAGGAATATGATGAGAAAATATGAAATGAGTGATTTGGAATTATTGCATTACTTTTTGGGAATTGAGATATTTCAAACGAAAAATGGTGTTTTTATTTGTCAAAAGAAGTATGCCAAAACTCTTCTTCAAAAATTCAAAATGATAAATTGCAAAACAGTTGTGAATGAGAAGTTGACAAAAGAAGATGGGAGTAAAAAAATTGATGCATCTCTTTATAGAAGCTTGGTTGGAAGCTTGTTGTACTTGACGGCTACGAGGCCGAACATTATGTTTGTCACAAGTTTATTATTTCGATTCATGCATAATCCAAGCCAAACTCATTTTTGAGCAGCTAAAAGAGTTCTGAGATATATTCAAGGTACTCTTGACTATGAAATTTGGTATGACAAAAATGTGGATGCAAAGTTGATTGGATTTTGCGATAGTGATTGGGCCGGTTGTATCGATGATATGAATAGTACTTCTGAATATGCATTTTCTCTTAGCTCGGGTGTCTTTTCATGGGCATCCACGAAGCAACAAGTCGTGGCACAATCTTCAGCCGAGACCAAATATATATCGTCGTCTTTGGCGACGTCTCAAACTATATGGCTAAGAAGGATCTTGGAAGATGTTGGCAAGAAGCAAGAAGCAAGAAGAGGCTACTCCAATTTTATGCGACAACAAATCCGCCATTGCCATGACAAAGAATCCCGTATGCCACAGTCGTACAAAACACATTGCCATAAAGCATCATTTTATTAGAGAGACCGTGGAGGCTAAGGATATTCTACTCAAGTATTGCAAGACCGAAGATCAAGTGGCGGATATTTTTACTAAAGCTCTATCAAAGGATAAATTTCAATATTTTAGAGAAATGTTGGGTGTTACGCAACAAGTCATTAAGGGGGAGTGTTAAATTAATGACTTGTTGGACCAAAATATTAGATTTTGTATTGGGTCTTTTTGTGATTATTATTGTTGGGTCTTAGTATAAGAAAGGTCCATATTGATGTAGTATAGATTTCTTTAGAATATTTTAGAAAGTAAGTCTAATAGTTGTAATGTAGAAAATCTAGGAAGTGAGTCCAAGAGTTGTTGAAAAATCTAGAAAGTGAGTCCAAGAATTATTGTCTAGAATATTGTGGAAGAAAGCCAAACTCTTATAAATATGTAATCTTTCTCAAGTGAGATGTATGTAAAAAAAAAAAAAAAGAGACTTTAATAGAGAGCACATTCATAAATTAATCTTCTCCTCTTCCACTAGATTTTTAAAGAATTTTAGCTAATTACAAGCCAACATACCCATTGGGCATTCATTAAGATTGCCCTTTCTCTGCCCCAATGTAAAGTTCTCTACTAGAGGCAAACTTCGTGTACAGACCAACTGGCCCATACCTTTCGAATAGACATGTGTTGTCTATTACTTCATGAATGGCGATTTATTTATTTTACCTAGAGCATGTTAAGCAAGGGCTAGGTAATTAAGTAGTTAATCTCCTCAATTTTATTTAAGCTAGCCACTTTTTCTTTTAAAATACCAACAATACTATTCATTATACCTATCCACCTATTTTATTTACATTCTTGAATGCAATTACTTACTATTTCACGCAAGAAATGAAACACCAAGTTGCATACATATAGCCATCCTAAAAATAAGCCTGCAATGGAAATAAATAACCATCCAAAAGGAAAGCTCCACAACGGGAAAGGTGGAACGGATGTTTTAGTTTGAAAACGAAAGAATTTGTGGCAAGGTTAGGAATAGCTACTACCCAAGGCTAAGAAAAATGATAACTTACTAGATTCCTTTTTAGACTACTTCCAATAACCTTATTCAATGGGAAAACATTTTTCTTAGTTTAATTTCACTAATCCTATACAATAAGAAGAACATAATGCATGGATAAAACAATTTTCATATCGTAGACAGAGAGTGAATAGTTTCATTTTTATATAACTTCAGGGTCAATGGAGGCTAATGCACTATCTCCAGGCTGTCAAAGATGAATGAAAGTCTTGAGATTATAAGATACAAATAGGGAACTCCCTTTTTGTTCGAATTAAAACTGATGTACTAAGGCTTTGTTAAATTAAGCGGGAGAGAGCTCAATCGATGGAAGAGAAGAGAACAATTCTATCTAATTTACAGATGCTAATCACAAAATTTTCGAACCCTAATCTTACTTTTCTCTGCCAAAACCACAAGAAGATAGGATTCACACTCAAAAACTCGTAACACATTCACACTCAAAAAATTGCAACACATATAGGATTCAAGCCCTAGGTTTCTACACCCCCAGTATTTTTGCTCCAAAAATTGGAAGAAGAGATGATATAAACCTTTGAGTGGATGGAAGATGTAAGGTGGAAGACGAACCAAAGAAGCTCGGACGACAGAGAAAATCGTCTACAGAGAGTGGAGCAGCTTCCTTCCAAGAGAATGAAAGAGACGAAGACAGAGAGAGCGATTGTTTAAAAAAGTGTGCGGTTGATGAACAGTATCTCGGTAGATTAGGGCACGTGCAGCCCAAGATGGTGTTATTTGGGTCCGGAGTCCACGTTGCCCCTTCGGCCTTATTTGTTAACTCTTATTTGGGATTGGATTCATAATCCGGTGAATTTTTTAAGTGAATATTTATTTTGTATTTTTTAGTTGAGAATGTGAATTTTACTAGACTATGAGTCCGGCCATAAAGACGATGTGAGAAATGGCTTGTGGAAGGTAATATTGATAGTGCAATCCGCTCCCTTTCGTACACGAAATGACCAAATTACCCATGGTTATTCCATAACTGTAGATGTTGATACTCTTGATTGGATGAGCAATTTGGGTAGATACATAATATGAAATATAAAGATTTAAAAAACTTCAAATTTATGTTCATTTAATTGTAAAAAAATGTGATTAATACTTTATAGGAAAAAAGAATGATGGAAAGATAGTAGTCTAGTGCATAGGTTGAGAAACTTTTGTGTGTACAACATGCAACAAACGTAATGTGCATCAAAACAGTACCATTTTAGTCCCTAATTTACTATCAAAAACGTGCAAAGTGTGTTGTGGACAGAGTCTCAAGGTTAGGATTTAGTATTAGGGGTGGCACTATTAACAACAAAATTATAATATTTAACATAAAAAAATACACGTGTTTCAACGATAATCACTTCTTATTAACCAATTATTTTGTGTGAATTCCATTTAACTAGAAACAAAATAATACGACAAAAAATAAAAAATGCATTCAAAGGGGTAAGAACCACTACAAATATGCAAAAGAAAAAAGTATTACGGATTCATGTGATTCGTGTTATCTTAAAAATCTTAGCTTGTTTTTACTTGGTAATTTTGCCTTTGAACCCATGTGATTCATGTTATTCGTTTGAACCCATGTATGACTATAAAAACCCTTAAAACACATACAAATATGCAGAGTTCACCTTTCACGTACAGACCAAAAGGTGAAAATGCTACTAAAAAGCTTTTTACTTTCTTCATTTCATACCTCATGTATGTATGTGAAGTAGAATATTTTGACCTTTATCATTTAATTGTTTACTGAAGGGATTGGTGCAAGTGCCTTTCTCTTCTTTTTCTTACTCTGTACTCTCTTATTTTAGCTAATAAAAAATCACTTCTGATCACTCCTTTCACAGTCTCTCTAACTCTTTTGACGCCATTAACAAACTATGCTTGATATATTTCCTATATCTTTGATTGTCTACACGGACCTCATCCAAAATCAGCCCTAAATGAACACATTACACGCATAGTCCTCACTCCTCGAATAAGTCCCCGCCTCAGAAGATAACCAGAAAACAATCAAATTAAGAGAGATTTCAATTTTCAACAACGCAAAATAAAACTCCTTAGAGGCGAGAATCAAAACTACATTACCAAGATAAAGTTACGAGTTCAAATCAAGAGAGATTTGAAGCAAAAAACGGAAACGAAAACTTTACCACTAAGGCAGCAGGATTGCGGGAGGTCGGCGCTAGACTGTGGGTGACTGGGTGCAGCGGGATTGCGGGAGGTTGGCGCGGCGGCGACCGGTGGAGTGCGGAGAGTGGCGCACTGACGATCTCGACGGCGGTAACGGAAGGGGCAACCGGAGAGAGAGAGAGAGAGAGAGAGATGTCAGTGCATCTAGTACACATGCAATGTAACAAATATTTCAATATTACTAGAATTAGGTAGAAATAATTTAAGAAAAAAATCCAAGACATTAATGTTGGAATTAAAGTGAAATGTTTCTATTTAGGCAAATTGTTATGCTTTCAAAAAACGTACTCATCTATGATACATTGCACCAATTACTTTCTTTAGATACATTGTATCAATATTTTTACAAAATCATTTTCTTTGTATGTCATGAGTAATTAATATTTTTTCATAACAAGACTGTCTCAAGGGATTACACGATAAGTATGAATGTGTAGTTATTTTAGGTACAAAGGTAAATTGTTTCTAAAAAAAAAAAGTAAAAATCATGCATGATTTTAGTTGATATTTTATTTTATTTGTTCGATGAACAACTTAAAAAAAACCCTTATGTTTATTAGTCATTACAATTCCATTTACAAGTGATTATTAATTTAACTTTACTTTGTAATAAATACAGGATATTATATTTAAACAAGAAAAGGGTATGGAATTATCCCTTCAAAAAAGTAGATTCACATATAATGGATTTAGTACAATAATTTTTGGGGAACTACTAGAATGTATAGAAGATAATGAATTTAAATAAATATATCCACATAATTTTAAAAAAGTTGAATAAGTCATTAATTCCACAAGCCTACATCTCTTTCTTGTCTAATTATTATAATTGATCAAGCACTACAAGAATTTTTTAATTTTCTACTTTTGCGACCTTATAATCAGTAGTAAATTTGTGAGTCTAAAGTCTTTAATTTAATTTATTTTTTAATTTTAATGCAAAAATGGTTATTTTGCAATTAGTAATTACTTTTAGATTTAAATTAACAACTATACTCTGATTTTCTTAAAAATTCTTTTGTTAAATCACTTAAATAAATATGTATTTTAATAAACATGTATTAAGATGTAAAAAACCAACCTATGTAAATGGTCAATCAAAAGACACAATAAAAAATTGAAGGGCAAAATTGAAAATCAAGATTTTTAGTCTCATCCTCCCTCTTACAAACACACATTTGTCATGAATTATTAGCCCAATCTCGAGTTCTAAATAAACATGGTTGTGAGTTTCAGAAGTAGTATTAATATGTAATCTATTGGTATTATGAATCCTAACCTAATCTCACCACTCTTAATCATATGATTTTGAAGCCGTTTATCAAACGTGGCCTTTAGGTGTTACAGTGGTGCAACGATCGAAATGACGTCATTGACTTCAATGACCTAAGACCTCGTTTGATAAACGACTTCAAAATCATGAAATTCGTAGAGTGATGAGATTAGGATAAGATTCATAACACCAAGGGATTATTAATAATACGTCTGAAATCACGACCATATTTGTTTAGAACTCGGGATTGGATTAGTAATTTATGCCAAATGTTTATTTTTAAGAGGGAAGATTTGACTAAAAATCATAGTTTCTAATATTGCCCTTCATATTTTTTTGTGTCTTTTGAATGATGACTTAAACCTTGTTTGATAACTCAATTCAGTACTTAAAACTGAATACGTTAAGTGAAAAAGAAAATAAATTAGTTTGATAACCAAAATAGTGCTTAATGCAAATAAAGAGTAAAAAAAATAAGTAGGTCCCGCTATGTATCACTTAACATTGAGCATCTTAAGTATCTAGTTGTTTTTCACCCCTCCCACAAAAAAATAGGAAGCGGGGTGTGGTTGCCTAAAGACCAAAAAATCATTCTCTTATCATTTTTTACAATATTAGTAATTCTTATTTTAAGGACTTAATTTTAGGAAAAGAATTTAGTTTTAGCTTTATTTTGAAAAGATATTAAAAATTCATTGACTAAAAATAATATTTAAAGATCAACCGTAGACTTGATTATTGAAAAAAATTAAATTTGTTTGTTCTTTTAAGTGCTTCGTGGTACTTAAAAATTTAAGGCGAATATTTTAGTGTTTTTTAAAAACATTTAAGTGTTCCGTAGTACTTAAATTTCTTTTGTGTTTTTTTTCCACCCTTTTTTTTGTTTGAACTTAAGGACCAAATATATAAGTGTTCTTTGATGTGAAAAAAATATAAATGTTTCGTTAATGCACAAAAACACACTATTTCTTATATTTAAATAAAAAAATATTTAAAAAGAAGTTATTCATTTAATGTTTGTATTACTTTTAAAATAATTTAAAATCTCATTTACAATTGTCATAATTATATTACATGATATGTTAATCTTTTTATGCTCCACTCATAATCAGTACTTCAAAGTTATATTTAATAAAATAAAAAGTTAAATAAATGTTACATACTTTTTTTTTGCAATCAGTATTTTCATAAATTAATTAGAACTTCAACTACTAATACAATTGTGAATAATAGAGAAAACAACAATACAAATTTCAATCAATATTTTTCTCACCAATTACTTCATACGACAAGTTAAGAAGTACTGTATAATGAGTTATCCATCCCTTAGCTTCATCCGATACATTTTACCACCATTATGGTGGCATGAAAGGTACAGGGTGATAAGATCTCATGAAAACTTACACAAAATGTTAGCCAATACGGGTAATAGCAATTTCTCGGCTTGCTTGGACCACAACCGGAGGGGACCTCCATGGCAAGTAAGTAAAACAACTCGAAACATTTATTTCAAACTTATGCAGTACATGATTGTACCTTGATGCGATGAACCTGGACTTTTGTTTTTAGACCCTCCGATTTAATCTTTCGAATTCTTCTAGGACTCAGATTTCTCTTCAAAATCAAAATTAGACCGTCTTCTCATTCAGGTTAGATTGATCATAAACTCTTCATCTGTATCCAATTAGAACTATATCCAACAAAATCAAAATTAGACCGTCTTCTCATTCAGGTTAGATTGACCATGAACTCTTCATCTGTATCCAATTAAAACTATATCCAACAAAATCAAAAAAAATTATAATTCTAAAAGATATTTAAGTATTTAAAAATTTGAACTCCTTATCTTTGGTACTTAAAAATTTGAGGGCGAATATTTAAGTTTTTTTTAAATATTTAAGTGTTCCGTGGTACTTGAATTTTTTTTGTTTGAATATAAGGGCAAAAATATAAATGTTCTTGCATAGAATTTTTTTATTTTATTTTACGCGTCTTTAAATACCTTGAAATTTGTTGCTCTATAATTTTGAGTTGATAAAACTAAAGAATGTAGCTTTGTGTAGTCGGTAGAAATTTTGAAAATAATAACGGTGATGGTCTTGGTATTTATGTTGACTTTTAAGAATCTAACCAATGTTATTTTTATTTTTAATCATACATTTTTTAAAAAACGAAATAGAAAAAAGTTAAATAGAATAAAACGGTATTTTTGTAATTCAGAGGGGAGAGAGGAGTGTTATTTTTATAATTTAGAAGAAAAGAAAAGAAAGAAAGAAGGGGAGTGACATTTTTTAAATTTCAGGAGAATAATTGAGTATGTATTCCCGAGGGGTGTAATTTTTGTATTTGAGGAGGGATGAAAAACAATTTTCTTATTTTACTCTCCTTCAAGAACGACACCTCTTGCTCCAGTTCTCCCACGAAACCCTCTCGCCATCTCTCTCTCTCTCTCTCTCTCTCTCTCTCTCCAGTTTGAATTAAGCAGTCTATTTATTCAAGATATTTTTTGCCGACTCGTTGATATCTCCTCCCAATCTCTGATTTCTTATCTGTATCGATACCTATCTACACTATCTCTATTCCGATTGATCATTCAATTCATCTATTTTTCGGTTTGATCATTTTGTTGAAATCTGATATTTTTTTTAGATTTTTTTTAGTCAAAGAAGTTTATTTTAGATTATACATTGGAATAGAATTAAACAATAGGTTTTGGAGATAGATATTGGAATCAAAATTTTCAATTTCATATCGACGAGTATACCGGTATGTACCGGTGTACCATTTTAAATTTATTGCTAAAATTAATATATATTTTTTTAATAGTATTTTTTAACAAAATCATACTAAACATATAAAATAAAGCATTACAATTTAGAAACAAATCACTAAACATAAAAAATGGGATGATTTTAGTCTCAATTTATGTGTACTTATCCAAAAAATATTAATTGATTTTTAATTTTTTTAAAATACGGATCAGTACGGTATGGGACAGGGCGGTATCGGCCGGTATTGATTGGAATAGCCCGAAACATGCCAAAACAGGCTGAAACGATACTCTAGTGGTATGTACCGTTACGAAGCTAATATGAGTACAAGATGAGATTAGTAACTTTGGTTGGAATAATTGGGCGGAGATCCCAGAATGGTCGGCGCCCTAGGAATAAAGAAGAGCGATTCAACCTCGCACATGTTAGATATCGGAACGTGATTGAATGTGTTTTTGGAATTCTGAAGGCTAGTCTTCCAATACTAAAAAGGATGTCATCATACCCTTTCGCGGTGCGAAGAAATACCGTAATTGCTTGCGTGACAATTCACAATTGTATTAAGGAGTTGCATTCGGTTCAATTTCTTGACGAATTCAATGATCCAAATGCTTTTTACGGCAATGCTCAACAACATGTGGATAATTTCGAAGTAGGTGGAGGATCGATCCAAGCTACACAAATTTTAATGCTCAATTTACGTGATCAAATTGCTACACAATTGAATGCTATAAATTATTCTTGAGTGTTAAAATATAATTTGGTTACTTGAATAATTGACGAAATTTCAGTAATAATAATAATTAGTATTATTATTGAGTATATTTCTAATGTTTTATGTATGTTATTATAATTTTGATATAATTATATGTTTGTCTATGTAATTAATTATAACTTACTAGTCCAACATGAATATTTAAAGGGTAGTGTTGAAAAATTAATAAATTTCAGACTTCAACTCACAGTACAGACTAAACAACTTATTTAATTCAGTGCATATCAAACAACTTTCCAGTTTAAAAAATTCAGTATTTAACTTTCAGCACTTAATTTTTAATTTTTAATTTTATCAAACAGAGCATAATTACCGACTAGTCCTCGGAACCCTGGGTGGAAACGACCGAGCAAACCACCCAGTGACTCCTAGTATTAAGTTGTCAAGTTTTAACCGTAGAATATCTGAATTTACAACTCATCTACTCTACCACTCGGACAATTTATGGGCTTAATCAATACCCATAACTTACAAAGAACTTTTACAAATTATTATAGGAATACAGATATTGTTAGTTATTAGCTACAAACAACAAAAATGCTATTTGCAGTGATGCAAGGGAAGGGGTTAAACTGTTCGTGAGAAGAGTTTAAAACTATTCTCAAGAATAGTTTAACTCCATAAAGAGATCAGTGAGGGGTTCGGAATACCCTTTCCCGCAAATATCATTTTTGTACAAACAATCCAAAGAACCAACTCTAAGGGATTTACTTAGTGATCCAGGCTTGAAACATAGTAAGTTGTTTTCTCATTTAGTTTTTGGTTGGAAACATCGCATGTGGTATCAACTCTGGGTGGTATTTTGGAGCAATATCAATTCCTCCTTCATTTCCTATCTACACATAAGGAGGCGACTACGTTTTTAGAACAACAATTATCGTGTCTTCCATTGATTACAAACTATTTTTTCTATAATCTATAAATTATTTCTTTATTGTGTTCATGATTTCATTGATCCAATCATATCAATTCTAATTATTAAGTGTTTTCTGATTCTTATGTGAGAAATTCCCATAAATAACAAGGAAAACTAGAAATTAGCAATCGACGAGACAAGAATCAATCAAAGATATTGCTAATAAATTGAGATGGTGGCCTACTTATTTGATGTTTCTCTAAAATTAACAATATTGTGGGATAACTATGAGCCTTAAATTGTTACAATTATTCACGAAATCATATTTTAGCACAAGAATTAATAAGGCTAATTATAGATAACAAAAGTACAAATCATAGGCGAATAAAAGAATATTAAAGAGTAAGAAACTCGAAAAGATCTAGCATGTGAGAGTAAGAGGCATTCTAAGAGAACTGTCTTTAACAATAATATTTCTTCAAAATTCAATCCAAGCGCTCACAAATTCTTCTCGTCTCGTGTTCACGGCCGCTAAGAGGATCGGAACGAGTCTTAAACTGAATCGTCCAACACTAAATAAAATAGCACACAATAAAGCTCTTTCATGAATTTCATATCCTCTCTTCAACATATTTATCTCTATACACACATGTACCCCTCTCCTTCATCTTTTACCCTTGTATATATGAGAATAGCTATAAATAGAGACATAAAGAATTAAGTCACATGTATTATAATAATATTCTATATAATGACAAAAAAATCTTTTTTATTTTTGTAATCGACAATTATTTAGCATGCACTAATGTTGTAACAGTAAACCGTGAAGAATAATAATAGAAGAATAAATCTTTTACTTTTATATTTCTTTTTATTAAAATATTCTAACATGTATAAGCCTACCAAGTCACAAAGTTAATGATTTATAATTGATTATACAGAAAATTCAATATTGTTATACTGCTGGATGGCGCATACATATTTTTTATCCTGTGAAATGAACTGGTCCGATACTTGATTAACTTGTACGGACTGTTACTACAAATTAATTCGATTTGACTTATGACAATATTGATGGTGATCGACAAGAACTAAATAATTACTCCTCCACAAAATTGATATACAAAATATATAATGTTATGACAAATACGATAAATAAAAAGAGATAATTAATAAGAAAATAGAAAGACACATAGATTTACGTGATTCCGAGTAAACAATAGCTTAGATGTACATCCATAGGAGAAGAGAGATAGATTTCACTATGATCAAGAGAGATTACAAGAGCTGCCTATGATTCGAAATCTTAATGTGAGGTGACTAATCAATTAGATCTAATCAAACTTTCTATAGATTATCTTTTAGAGAACCATATCTTTCATATTTATAAGAAACCCTATAATAAGAAAGAATAACAATTTCTAAAGAATAAAAAAATAAATCTCCTAAAAAATATGTAAGGATATGCACCATCCAAAATAGATTAAAAAAATAAATCTCTTAAATCTTATCACTAGGATTCTCGCACATCCCTTTACTACCGGTAGTTTCAGCCACTACCCAAAAAATGATCTTCCATTGAATTCAATGCACTATTCAACATATAAACATAACATCAATGGGCGGTAATCAAGAGGCTTTCAGCGCGAGGGCGGTACCATGTGTATATCGGGAGGGTCCGTGTCTCTCCAAAATTTTCAAAAAAATTTAGAACCTAGGTATAAATTTTGAAAAATTATAAAAAAAATTTACATTTCGACTCCCAATTATGTACTTCAGCACTTCTTGTTTTTTCCAAAATAAATCTCGACTCTTCCAAACTCCAAATCTTGATTCCGTTCCTGTTTGGGCGTGCTCAAAAAGTACTCAACAATTACTGCTCCGTGTATGTCTAGTCTCTACTTCACTAATGCAAGTTTTTTTGTTGGTAAGTTGAAGAAGAGGAAAGCGACCCCAAAATGTTCCTCAACCATGCATGGGCTGATACGGCAGGAGGGGGCATCGACCTTGGAGGCCAAAGAAAGTGACACTGCTCTTGGTTTTTTGTATGGGATGTCCACATCACAACCCACTTGTATGACGTGTCAATGGTCTGGCCCCAACTGGAATTTGGAACGTGGCTTATGCCCACTGTGTCAGTTGTTTACTGCACACAGTCGGCTACCGGAAATTTAGGGCCAAACTGAAGGGGTTGGTCAGTAAGGCCAAGGAATCCATTATTTTGTCGGAAAAGTCTGTCAATACATATTATTCGGATAAAAATGTGTTCAGAATCGTTACATACACATAAAATTTTTAAATTATTTAAAATTTTACGTGCATCTAATAGTTCCGAATAATTTGTATTTCTAATATTATTTTATTTTGTAAGGTTTTGGCTTGGACATCTCAACATCAATTGGCGTGTTCATAGTCACGCCCTTAGTCCGGTCATTCCAATGCCTTGTCACATCAACGTTCACATTTTACTTTCTTGTTTTCACATGCTAACAACGGTTATGCAGTCGCAAATAATATATGCATAATGACTGTTGGATTTAGGATTTTAATTTTGGGATGTTACTGTTAAAATAAATAAATAATTAAAGAAAGTTTTACTGAGCAAAAAATATATGAGTGTGTTATAGTACTACGCGGTAAGTCATGGTTTATTATTAAACCCAAAAAAAAAAGTTTATTGGCCACGGGGGTGTCATGTAACACCCCGCCCCCTTCATGGGTTTGCCACTGTGTCAAATCAATACGAATATAATGAATACATATTTTACAGGTATTAATATATAATCACGAATATTAATACACACTTTATGAATATTGATATATTTTTTATATATTGTTCATAGCTTAGTGACTCTTGATCAACATTCTCATTCACATTTATTCATTTACAAGATGGTTGGTTTAGTCGGTAAATATTTTAAATTTTTTGTTTAATGTTTGAATATAAAATTTATTAACCATTTAGAAAGATTAAATTAGTTTGAGAAGATACACTTTAGTACTCGCAATACGTAGTAGGCCTTTCTCTATCTTTGGCCCCCATAAAAAATATGATGATATCATCTCAAATATTTATGTAATGCTTAGAATTATGTTTTTTTTTAGTTTGAATTGATTAGAAACGAAACGAAAGATATGTGGACGTTGGGGCGGAGCAAAAAAAATTATTGCTGGCTAAATTGAGAGAAATAAACTTCTACCGGTCAAAATGAACCAAATCATTTTTTTTCTTTAGAACTCAGAATATCCGGATCAGTTTACACGCACTTCAACTAATCTGTGAAATAGGTTAGGTCATTTAATAAATGAAATTGTCCTTGTTAGTTTGACCACTAGTCATTATTTCTGTTATTTTGATTTTGATTTTTTGCCTCTCTTTCGATTAGAACAAATGATGTTGGTTTGCTTCTGAGTAATACATGTATCAAAGCCAACGGATAATTTTATCTATTAGATAATGTGAGCTGTTGTTAAATTATAACAGATAATGTTAATATTTGTTGGTTTGTTTTTGAACAATGCATATATCAAAGCTAACATATAATTTTATCTAATTAATATATACATAATATCAAAGTTGTTATAATTGGCTTGTCTTTCATTCATACAGAGATTAAAAATGCATGAATAATTGTATCTAATAGATAATGTCAATTGTTGGTTTGATTTTGACCAATAGACAATGTTATATGTTCGTCTCTTTCTCTCTCTGTTTTCTGCCTTTGTATTGTGTTTTTTTCTTGCTATATGCAAAATTAAATTTACGTGTGTTTGGTACAAGTGTATTTTTTAAACTAATCTATTAAAAAGACTTTTGACAGTAATTATTATTAAATTAATTAATTATATTATAAATCTTTTAATCTAGACTGTTGGCCGATAACGTCCTTCAATTTTGATTATAACTAGTAACTCCGTTACTTTCCATTAGAACAAGAAAAAAAATATCAGTCGTGCTGATTATGTGTTTTCATGTCATACTAAAAGGGTAAATTGTAATTTCTACGTATTAAAAACATTAGTAATTGATTGATTCTAATTAAACAAAAAAAAAAAAGGAAAATGATATTCACACCCGTTTTTTATCCATTTGCACACTTTTTTTTGTTCCTATTATACAAATTTATTAAAATACCCTTCATACTTTGTGTTTAAATATAAGGGTATTTTAGTAATTTTGTATAATAAAAACAAACAAAAGAATGCAAATGGATAAAAAAGGGTGTGAATATCAATTCCTAAAAAAAATCTCTCCAACACCGAATTTTCTTCCCATACTGTATCGCGAAATACATTTGCCTTGAACAAATCCTAAACCAACTTCTGAAGCGGGGAATGTTCTAGAGCAGATTGTAGTTTGGTGAAATAATATAATTTGTTCATATTTAAGGTTGTTTAGAGATTTTTTAAAATAATATAAATTTATTATGCTCTATATTAGCGAGTTTCGCATCTTTTATATTGGTTCTATTTCTAATAAGACTTAGACAATCTTTACTTTACAAGTCAGTTTTCAAGATTGAGTTATGCCCATGAGTTACTGACATGATATCAAAACTGGAATTGTTACGTACTCAGATTTTCTCATCTAATCCTTTACACTCCTCACATATGCGATCCACACTTCATGTGAGAGAGGGTATTAACGAGTCTCACATCACCTATGTTAATTTTTCTTCGCGTACTTATAAATATTGGACAACTATTATCTTACTAATCGATTTTTAAAATTGAATTAAACTCATAAATTTTTAACACTCTAAACAACTTTAAATAAAAACAAAAATACATCGTTTTTTGAACTAACTTGTACCAATTCGTCTCCACCATCAATGGTTTACGCTCACTTCCATACCAACCACTGCAAATGTGTAATTGTGTGTACTCGTAATTAAACATCTATGCACTATATGCTACTATTCATTGAAAATGCCCAATTCTAATTTTGGAGTGATTGAATGATCTTATCAAGCAGGTGTTGGAATTTCACTCGATGTTCGTGTTGCCATAGAATGCTGCACGGTGGTTAAACCACAAGGTCTATTTTTATTTGGGGAAATCTTTGGTACATGAAAAAATTTTATAATTTAAAATGAATGGAGTAGATTTATTTGAGTACATAGATTTTTAAATTCAAAAGAATTATAATCTTTAATTGAATTCAAAAATATTTTGGAAAAAAAAAAATTTTATGGGACCGTAGTACTCCTCTTTTCATTTGATATTTGTCGATGAAGGGGATAAAACTTAAATAAGAATTATTCAATTTTTTCTTAAATAATTCAGCTAGTTCAGCTAAAGAGTTCTCTCACACGTAGGCATGTGTGCCGATCACGCTCGTGAGGGTATAGCCTACCTGAGAAAGACAGTTCTTGCTATATCTAAACCGAGAAAGCCGGATCAGTAACCAACCGAACTAAGAAGGGTGGCTTGGTAAATTGTCGACCTGAGAAAGACGATCTAAAAGTGTTGCCGACCTGAGAAGGATAGTCTGAGATATTACTAACCTAAGAGGAATATTGGGATCCAGGATAAGATAGAACTCAGAATAAGTGTGAATGATAAGTTTAAGGTCAATTCAACTTGTATGAGGAATACAAAGTTGAATGAAACTCTAATATATAATAGAAGATAACTTCTTGATAAAAACTAAGTTAGAGTTATTTGATTATTAGTGACCAATTAGAAGGTAATTCAACTCTAATTCTAATCAGAAATTAGTATCCTAAAAAGATTAGAAATATTAAGTCACAAAATCTATAAATAAATATTCAAACTCATGAAAAAATATACGTATTAAATCAATTGCTAATGGAGAAAGATCCAAAAATCATGAAGAAAATGTTTGCACATATATGCTATTGCTTTCGATATGTTCCGCATTCCTGCATAATCTGTTCATAGACATCAATTGGAATCTATAGAGAGTCCAGCTGTAACGAACCATATTTTTTTGAAGTCATTTTTTATTATTTAAAAAATAAATAAATAAATAAATTT
>JABCMJ010018644.1:0-20224 GCA_014822125.1 Arbutus unedo | reverse complement strand
TGGTCGTGTAATTCATTTGAGCGTCATTCAAAGTTTTGCTGGCATAAGAGATTACACAAGGAACTTTATCTCTCCATTGACCAAGCACAACGCCTATAGCATAGTCACTGGCATCGCACATGAGTTCAAAGGGCAGATTCCAATCGGGTGACTGCATGATTGGAGGAGTAGTGAGACTAATTTTGAGTTTTGAAAAAGCCTCCTCACAATCTTGCGTCCACTCAAAAGGAGTGTCCTTCGTAAGTAATTGACACAATGGACGAGATATGGCGCTGAAATTCTGAATGAAGCGCCGATAGAAACCAGCGTGTCCAAGGAAAGAACGGATATCATTGATACACTTAGCGGTGGAATGCTTGACACGGAGAGAATCTTTGTTGATTAGGGTAGCTCAACCAAAATTCTTTACTTTGGAGCATTCAAGAAGACGAGACTCACCCAAATTGATCTTAATAGAGCAAAAATTCCACTTACTGGTTTCATCACAGAACCAGTCTGGCCATTGGGCATGGTTAATATTCTAGTTCGGGCTGGAAAAGTCACCCTGGACATAGACTTTTTGGATGTCTCCTCAGCCTATAATGCCATTGTAGGCCAAACATGGTTACACATGATGGGGGCCATTACACCACCTACCATTAAGTTGTTAAATTCCTAGGAAAGAAAGAGATAGAATGTGTTCGTAGAAAACTGGAAGATAGCGAGAAGCTATTTTGCAGCCTCTGTCAAATACAAATCAAGAGTTGAGCAGGTAAACTCTATTGAAGTCCTATACCAGTTTGTCTTGGAAGACATTAGGGGAAACTCGATAGATAGGGTGGCGGAGAATTAAAGTAAGTCCTAGCACATGAAACAGACTTTGAGGTTTGTCAAGATATGGATCCACATTTAAATTAATTATGCAATTAGTAATTAGCTTAGTCTTAGAGGGTTGTTGTGTAATTATATTTTTAGTTGTACTTATATATTGATTGCAATGAAAGGTAAAAGCCAACTTTGGGATTCTAAAACTTTACATGGTATCAAAGCAACGATAAGTGCTTTTGTCCTGAGCGAATGATCCTTTTTTGTTGAGTTTTCTCAATACCCAACTAATACCCTAACCAACACCCAACTGAAACCCTAACCCTAATCTCTTTGACCTAGACGCCGCTACCATTCCTACCGTCCGGTGCCGCCGCCTCCTCTGTTTTCACCGTTAGTGCCGTCGTTCTCTCTCTCTCCCTCTCTCTCTCTCTCTCTCTCTCTCTCCTGCGATCTCTCTCGCGACCTCTTTCTAGTTGAGAACACCGGTCGTCAGCATGTTTCGCCAGCCGCCAGCCTGCAGCCTGTTTCGCTGGTCATCTCCTATTCCACCGGTCGTCAGCCACTCATGCCGACTAATACTTCTCTGATCTGGCTTCTTTGGGCTTTCTGGTGTTGCTGGATCTATCGACTCACTGTTCTTCATGATCTTGTTGGTCCTCTGACCTCCATACTATTGGTGGTCTTCCAGTATCACTGTATTACTTCTGATATATTTTCTTGGGTTATTATTCTGATCTATGGTGGATGATCTCAAACTTTTTGTTGGTGGTACAAGTACTACGAAGGATGAGTCAAGTCGAATTGAATATCGAAATTCATTGATGGTCCGGTTCCTAAACCTATAGACCCTGCTGAATTGAAACGGTTTAAGTCTCAGAAATCATTAGTTATGACTTGGTTACTTAACTCTATGAGAGTTGGTATTTGCCATACATTCCTGTTCTTGAGACTCCATATGCAATTTGGACTACTGTGGCCTATACATATTCTCAGCAAGGGAATGATGCTTAGTGCTTCGAGTTGAGAAAGAGACTTCGTACATTGGACCAATTTCATCGGTCGGTCAGTGAGTATTATGCCTATTTGAGTCGTGTCTGACAGGAGTTTGATCATTATCAGGGATTTCACGTTGTATGCATTGAGGATGCCACAAATGGATCTAGCGACTGGAAAAGGAGCGTGTCTATGATTTTGTTACTGGTCTTGATATGGAGTTTGATCAGATTAGGGTGCAAGTGCTGGGTCGTGTCCCGTTTCTATCTTTGGGTGAGGCCTATGCTATTGTTTAGCAGGAGGAGAGTTGTCGGGGTGCTATGTTGCATACTCCCACTCCTCCTTGTTTTGCCTTACTGACCACTCCCCCACCGAGTGGTCCATCTAGTTCTAGCAGTGGTGTTACAGATCGTGCTTCTCTCCGATGTGATTATTGAGACAATACTGGCCACACTAGGGATTTTTATTGGAAGTTACATGGTCACCCTCTTCGTGGCAAGGGAGGTAGCCGTGGTGGTCATGGTCATGGTTCTGCGCATTCTCAGGCTTAGGCTCATGTCTTGAAATCTATAGTGGCTTCTTTTCCTGACTTTGGTGTTCAATCCGGTACTAATCCTACTTGTGGTTTTTTTTCAGGGGGAGATGTAAGCTCTCAGGCACCTTATGGCTCGAGCTAATTCTCCATCTACTCCTGCTTCTACTTCCACCATTTCTCCTTCCACTCAGTATGCTCGCACAAGTATCTCAGCTAGTGCTTTTCATTCCTCTTTTGGTATTCCTTGCATTATAGACTCCGGTGCATTCGACTATATGACAGGTTGTTCGTCTATTTTTTACTCTTACTCTACTTGTTCTGGTAAGGATAAGGTCAGAATAGCCGATAGATCTCTCTTTGCTATTTTAGGGAATGGTTTCATTTGCTATTCTCCTATTATTTCTCTTTCTTCAGTTCTCATATTCTCAATTTTCCTACTAATCTGCTTTCTGTCAGTAGTTTTACCCGTTCTAGAAATTGTTCTGTGACATTCTTTCCTTCTCATTGTGTCTTTCAAGAACTAGATACGGGGAAGGTGATTGATAGTGGTAGAGCTCAAGATGGTCTCTATTTCTTGGAGTCTGTCCCTTTGCCACCTTTGTCCTTTGGCCAGGCCCTACACGCAGATAGTAATTCTGATATTTCTTTACTACATCAATGGCACCGAAGATTGGGTCATCCTTTTTTTGGCACTTGAGAGAAATTTTATTCTCTTTTTATGCTCTTATTAATAAAAGAAGTACTTCTTCTTTTATAGTTATTCATTATGCTTGGGGCCCTTCTCCTATTACCTCTTTTAAAGGTTTTCGTTGGGTTGTGACGTTTATTGATTGTTATTCTCGTGTGATTTTGGTGTATCTCAAGTCCAAAAGTGAGATTTTTTTCATGTTTCACGTCATTTTATCAGATGGTGCACACAAAATTTGACACCAACATTCAAACTTTTTGCAGTGATAATGGCACTGAATATGTTGACCGGGCCTTTCGGGCCTATTTGGATGAACATGGCATTCTCTTTCAAACTACTTGTGTTGACACCCGACAACAAAATGGGGTCGCTGAACACAAGAATCGTCATCTTGCTGAAGTTGCTCGCTCCTTTTTACTCACCATGCATCTTCCTAAATATTTTTTGGGAGAAGCAATTTTGACCGCTGCTTATCATATCAACCAGCTGCCTTTTAATGTTCTCCACTTCAAAACCCTCTTGTGTGTCTTCTCCTCGCCCACCCAGAAGGGCTATAAGTATTGCGATCCTCACTCTCAGAAGTTTTTTATCTCTATGGATGTTACCTTTTGGGAGACCGAGTCCTTTTACTCTCCTCCTACCCAATCTCTTCAGAGGGAGTCATCATCTACTAGGGAGGAAGAAATGTTGTTTTAACCATCTCCTAGTGAGGGAGAGAAGGAGATACTCACCATTGACAGAGAGGAACTTATATCTATTAACAGGGAAGGCAAGGACATTGGTGACTCGGTTGGGCATGAACAACAGCTTGCCAAGCCAGCTGTATTGTAGACATATAAGAGAAAAGACAAATCTTCATGTGTGGTGCCATCTTGCCAATCACCAGTTCCCGTTCCAGTTCTAGACTCTACTGCTGACTTATCGGGTAATGAATCTTCTTTTGAACCATCTCTTCTTGAGTGAAGTGATCTCAATATTCCTGTTGCTCTTCGGAAAGGTGTTAGACAGTATACTCAACATTCCATTTCTCAGTTTGTCTCATATGATTGCTTTTCTCCTTCGTATCATGTTTTTGTTTCCTCTCTTTCTTCTATATCTATTCCACAAAATTAGTATGATGCGATTAGGATACCTAAGTGGAAGGAAGCTATGGTAGAGGAGATGATAGCTTTGAAAAAAAATGGTACTTGGGAACTAGTATTTCTTCTAGGAGGAAAGAAATTAGTGGGCTGTAAATGGGTGTTCATTGTTAAAACAAAATGTTGATGGGACAGTTGACCGATACAAGGCGAGACCGGTTGCTAAGGGTTTTACTCAAACCTATGAGATTGACTATGAAGAGACCTTTGCTCCGGTAGCAAAGATGAATTCTATACGGGCCCTACTCTCTTGTGCTGCAAATTTGAATTGGCCACTTTAACAGTTTGAAAGAAAGGTGTAGATTAAGGAAGACATTGTATGGGTTAAAGCAATTGCCAAGAGCTTAGTTTGATAGGTTTCCAAAGGCTATGTTGAGATTTGAATACCGGTAAAGTCATGTTGATCATACTATGTTTATCAAAAGAAGTGGTGGCAAGATTGCTATCCTTATTGTGTATGTTGATGATATGATAATGACAGGTAATGACGTGGATGAGATTTTTGACCTTAAAGCTCAACTGGTCCAAGAATTCAGGATCAATGATCTAGGATCAATGAAATACTTTCTTGGAATGGAAGTGGTGAGGTCTGACAAAGACATTTTTATCTCTCAACGAAAATACATTCTTGATTTGTTGGAGGAAACAGGTATGCTTGGTTGTAAACCTATAGATTTCCCTATTGAGGCTAATCACCATCTTAGTGGTGATACGGGGGAACATATTGACAAAGAGAGATATCAGAGACTTGTGGGTCATCTAATTTATTTAGCTCACACTAGACTAGATATTTCATATGCTATGGGAGTTATTAGTCAGTTCATGCATGATCCACGTACCGCGCATATGGATGCTGTTTATTGTATCTTGAGGTCTCTCAAGTCAGTTCCAAGAAAAGGAATTTTATTCTCTAGCCACGGACATTTGCATCTGGAAATTTACTGATGCTACTTGGGTAGGGTCCGTAGATGACAGATGCTCTACCTCTAGCTACTGTGCTTTCATTAGGGGAGATTTGGTGACCTGGCGAACTAAGAAGCAATCACTAGTTGCTCGATCCAGCACAGAAGTCGAGTATAGAGCCATGGCTCATGATGCTTGCGAACTTTTGTGGCTTCACACCTTATTACAGGATTTGGGGATTGGAGATGATGATCCAATGAAACTCTATTGTGACAATAAAGCAGCCATAAACATTGCTCATAATCTTGTTCAACATGACAAAATGAAGCATATAGAGATTGACAGACACTTCATCAAGGAGAAGGTGAGTGAGGGCTTAATATGCATGCCTTTTGTGTGGTCTGAAGATTAAATAGCAAATATATTCACAAAAGGCCTTGGCTGTAAGATGTTTTATCCCACTGTGTCCAAGTTGAGCTTGATTGATATCTTTACACCGACTTGAGGGGGAGTGTTAAGATATGGGTCCACATGTAGATTAATTGTGCAATTAGTGCCTAGTCTTAGAGGGTTGTTGTGTAATTATGTTTTTAATTGTACTTATATATTGATTGCAATGAAAGGTAAAACCCAACTTTGGGATTCTAAAACTTTACAAGGTTCTTTTTCACTAGAGAAGAGCTTCTCAAACAAGACGAGGACACTATAGTTCAAATCCTCATGGACTATATAGATGTGTTTGTCTAGACTCCACAAGAGATGATTGGGGTGGACTCAAATATAATTTTTCATCATTTGAATGTTGACCCAGTACGAAGCAAGTTATGCAAAAAAAGAAGAGATCAACAGTTGAGCATACATAAATAGTAATACAAAAGGTTGATCGACTACCTGAGGCTGGTGTAATACGAGAAGTATATTATCCATAGTGGTTGTATAATACTATGGTTGCAAAAAAGAAGAATGAGAAGTAGAGAGTCGATGTAGACTTCACCAATCTTACACCAGTCTTAACAAGACATGTCTCAAGGATAGCTTTTCACTCCCCAAGATTGATCAATTAGTGCATACCATAGCTAGATACAAGAGGATGAGTTCCCTTGATGAATATTGGAGGTACCACCAAGTTGGTATGTATGTACCAGACCACGAAAAGACCTCCTTCATCACACCAAGGGGGTTATATTGTTATAAAGTGATGTCATTGGGCTCAAGGATACTGGTGCCACCTACCAGAGCTTGGCACCTTTGATGTTCAATGACTTGCTTGGTACAAGCATGAAAGTTTACATATATGATATGGTGGTCAAATCTAAAGAAGTTGAGATCTATATCATTAATCTCTATAAGACTTTCTAGATCCTAAGAGAGTTCAAACTACAGCTAACACTTCAAAGTGCTTCTTTGGTGTACATTCAAGAAAGTTTCTCGGGCACTTGGTCACTTGTCGGGGTATAGAGGCCAATCCCGATCAAATTGTGGCTTTGCAAAGCTTACAGAGCCCACAAACAACTGAAGAGGTTCAAAGGCTAACCAAAATGATAGTGGCTCTTAATTAGTTCATCAGTGGATCATCAAACTGATATAGGCTGTTCTTCCAACTATTGAGAAAGTAGTCCAAATATCGTTGGGGGGAAGAATGTGAAAAAGCATTTCAAGATATCAAGAAGTACTTGGTTTTCCCACCTCTCATAATAACTCTCGAGCTCGGGGATGTCCTAAAACTTTATATGGCCATCTCCGAGCATGTAGTCAGTGTTGTACTTATCAAGGATAGTGGTGTTGAGCAGAAGCCAATATATTATGTTTATATGAGCAAGACACTCCTCAACTTAGAAAAAAGGTACCTACCTTTGGGGAAATTGATTTTGGCATTAGCGTCTAGAAAACTACAATATTATTTTTTTGCTCACACGATTGAAGTACCCACCAAACATTCAATTAGTTATGTCTTGAGAAAAACAGACTTCTCAGTAGGGTGGCATCATGGTCAGTGGAGCTCGGAGAGTACGATATTCATTATCTCTCCAAAACAGTAGTGAAGGGGCAGATCTTGATAGACTTTATTTCTGAGTTTTCACCTAACCTTGAGAAAGAGATTTTGGCAGCAAGAGAATCACTACCTGCTTGAGCTGGAAGTATAGATAGAATCGGTGCCTAACACAATACTTCATTGGAAGATGTTTGTGGATGGCTCGACATGTACCAAAGGCTTCGGGTTGGGTATTGTTCTGTTCGATCCAGAGGGTTACTCCTTTGAGCAATGTATACATCTCAACTTCAGTGCTTCAAACAATGTTGCAGAATACAAAGCACTGATTTGCGGACTCAAATGTGCTTACAATATCGGAGCAAAGGAGATTGTAATTCATTACGATTCCTAGTTATAATCAACCATCTATTTGGAGAATATACTACAAAGGATGACAAGATTGCCTCTAATGCCAAGAAGGCAAATAAAGAGTTGCAGAAGTTCTCGTCAACAAAGATTGTCCTAGTAAGTTCAACAAAGAATGAGCATTTTGATGTCTTGGCTTGCTTGGCCTTGGCAATCCCCACGGACCGTCACCAAATAATTTATGTTGACTTAATTGACAGGTTGAGCATAGAGGTTCTAATTGCTGAGAAAGCTTTGGACATTGACCTCGTCTTCACTTGGATGGATTCAATCATTGTGTATCTCAAGAATGGAGTGTTACCAGAAGATAAGAAAGAAGCCAACAAGGTTAGAATCAAAGCTGTTAGATTTTGGTTATCCCCCAATAATGAGCTATATAAGAAGTTCTTCATGGGGCCTTTCTTAAGTGCGTCACCCCAGTTTGGTCCAACAATTCTTGTACAAAATACATGAGGGGATGTGCGGCAGATATGTAGGACGAAGGTCAATTACTCACCAAGCAATTTTACAAGGATATTGGTGGCCGTACATGCAAGAAGAAGCCAAGGTGTTTGTACAAGCATGTGAGAAATATCAAAAAAAAAAAAATTCCCTAATCATGCACACACCAACTGTCAACTTAACACCATTGTCATTTGCCCAATGTAGTTTAGACATTGAGGATCACTCCCAAAGGCAAATAGCATAAGAAAAAATCTTATGATCGACATAGACTAATTTGCCAAGTGGATTGAGGCAGAATCACTTGCCAAGATCACAGAGCACAACGTAGAAAAGTTCATTTGGCAAAACATCATCACCAGGTTTGTAATCCCATGTGCCATCATGTTTGACAGTGGGACCCAATTTCATGACAAATTCAAGGCCTTTTGCTCCCAGAATAAAATTTGAAACTTTTTATGCTTCTGTGGATAGCATTTAACAAGACAATCTTGGAAGGAATCAAGAAGCGCTAGGAGAAGGCAAAAGAGAGATTGGTGGATGAACTCCCACTTATTTTGCGGGCATACAAAACTACTCCAAGAATATTTACTGGGGAAACCCCATACTCTCTAGCATATGGAACTAAGACAGTCATCCCATTAGAAATTGGCCTCCCCACTATACGAACATACCTAATTGAGCTGGGGGCAATGACACATCACTGGCCAAGGAACTTGACCTTGCCAAATAGAAAAGAGAACGAACAGTTATCAAACTGGCATCCTATCAAGAGAAGCTTTTCAAGTTTCATAACAAAAAGGTCCACCCAAGAGAATTTGGACTTGGGGACTAAGTACTCAGAAAGGTGCTTGAAAACACAAAAGATCCAACGAATGGCAAGTTAGGGCCAAACTGGGAGGGCCCATATAAAGTGATAGGTAGGCCTGGAAAAGTGGCCTATAAAATTGAAGATTTGGATGACAAGGAGATTCCAAAGACTTGAAATATTTTCAACCTTAAGAAATTTTATCAGGAAAATTTTTGTTTCTGATTTTTCTTTGAAGATTTGTTACATTTTTGCATCAATAAATAAATTAGTTTTTGACAATTTCTTTGTATTTTATGAAGTTTTTAGTAAGGCAACAAAGGCAAGCCTTCACACTCTTGTTAGAGGACAATGGTCTCCCTACTAAGAAAGAACAAAATAGGGTGATGGTCCCAGCCTTCGATTCGAAATGAGGGCAATGGTCTTGGACTTAGGTCCAAAATCAAAGGGGCATTGGTCTCTTGTCACAGCAGAAGTGGAGACGACAGTCTCTCAACCAAGAAGAATGGGCATCGATCCTAGCGAGGCATTGGGGCAATTGTTCTGGAAAGGAGTCCAAAAAACTGACAATGACTCAACAGTTTGAGTAATGGCTCAACAGCTCGGGCTTATCCCTAGGCAAAGGCTTATCATCGGTCCCAACTTGGTAGCGCTAGGCACGATCAGAGTTTAAAAATTTGAACTTTTGTTTTCTTCTTATGGTTTGTACAACAGTGAAGTCCAGGTATCAATCCGTAAGGAAGTTGGTCACTGAGTTGGTAATACTTTTGTACTGAGCTTTAGCGCTTAGGATGCCACTCCTTTTAATATGGATTTGAGGATTAGAATCTAAAACAAAATACTAAACATAGAACTTGTTAATGGAAGAAAACAAGCATAGTCATGGCGGTCACTTCTTTCTTGGCTTGAACATAGGATATCTCTTTCTCATAACTCAACCAATAAGGCTCGTGGCAAGACTCAATGAACAATAAAGAACTAATCAGGCAGACTTTACGCTTTGAATTTCTATTTGAGACCTTATGTGCATGTTGAGTTACTATTATGTTATGTTGAGGGCATGCTAGGCTAGGCCTACGGTTTGTAATAAGTATTGAATAAGCATACTTTTAATTCAATAATGATTGGCAGGTTTGCACATCCTTGAAGTTATTTTGTTATTAAACAAACAATGCTTCTGCTAAACTCTGAGTCATGTTCAATGGTTAAATAGGATGGCTCGATCAAGTTCATATACTCTTCAATTAACGTAGAAGGCCTTAATGAGTAGACCCGTTGGACGGTCACTAATCTTTTCCAGTTGGGATGGGTCGTGACAGATCATGTTGATACAGATTCCCGTCATACTAAGAGA
Source organism: Arbutus unedo (assembly GCA_014822125.1). Taxonomy (NCBI): domain Eukaryota; kingdom Viridiplantae; phylum Streptophyta; class Magnoliopsida; order Ericales; family Ericaceae; genus Arbutus; species Arbutus unedo. Next base: position 10,158 of record JABCMJ010018644.1, on the reverse strand, counting down.
AGGTGCCGAGAGCATTGCAGAGCCCAAAAGGCATGCGATGATATGCGAAGGTGCCAAACGAACACGTGAAAGTAGTCTTTTCTTGGTCTTCCAAAAAGTCCTCAATTTGATTGTATCCACAGTAGCGACTGAGGAAACAACAAAAGGAATGACCAGCTACCTTATTCGACATATGGTCGATGAACAGGAATGAAAAGTAATCTTTTTGAGTAAAGGAATTGAGTTTTCTGTAATTGATGTACGCTCGCCAATCGGTGACCACTCGAGTACGGATTAACTCCCCACTTTCATTGGAAGCCACAATGACGCCGAATGTTTTAGGAACCACCTGGATGAGACTGACCCATGTATTGTTGGCAATCGGATAGATGATACCAACATCCAGTAATTTTAGAACCACATCCCTCATAATAGGATTTAAATGACGTTGTGGTTGGTGAGACGGCTTGATACCATCCTCTGGGTATATATAGTGATTGCATAATAAGGGACTAATCCCTTGGATGTCTGCAATGGTCCAGCCTATAACCCTTTGATGAGCCTTTAGAGCTTTCAAGAGTGCAACTTCTTTGTGATCTTCAAGACTCGAAGAGATCACAACTGGAAAGGTTTCAAAATCATCTAGGTAGGCATACTTCAAATTTGAAGGAAGAGTTCTTAGCTCGGGCTTAGGTGGCTGGACATTAGAGGGAAGAGCTCGAGATTGAATCGGTGGGAGCTCTTCAAAAGTGGGAACCCACTTCTCGGTGCCCATGATTTCTTTCTCTTCCAGGAGGGCATACAAATAATCCACATTGGGAGAATCAAGAAAAGAGTGAGACAGGTATCAAGAGGATCGGAGAACTAATGAGTGTCCAAATATTCTTGGACAAGTGTATCAACTAGGCTGACCTCATGGATGTCATCATCATCACCCATCTGATTTCCCACATTGAAAATATTTAACTCCAGCTTCATGTTACCAAAGGTCATGTTGAGTAACCCATTACGGCAGTGAATAATAGCATCAGAAGTGGCCAAGAAAGGCCTTCCCGAGTATGACATTGGGCATGTATCTAGTACCACAAAATCTATAGGATAAACAAAGTTGTCCACCTGCACCAAAACGTCCTCTGCCACTCCTCTTGGGACCTGGACACTTTGGTCTGCTAGTTGTAGTATCACCGAGGTGGACTTCATATCACCTAGTCCTAACTGCTCATATATAGAGTATGACAGTAGATTCACATTGGCCCCCAAGTTAAGTAGGGCTTTCTCCACTTTCTTTCCCCCAATTTGGATAAAAATTGTAGGACAGCCGGGATCCTTGTATTTAGGTGTGATGGAGTCTAAATAATATAACTAACCTATTGTGTGAGAAATACCTTCTTTTGGATATTGTGCTTGCATGTGACAGTGCACGAGTCTTTCAAAAATTTAGAATATGAAGGTATATCTGTTTGATAGCATCAAGCAATGAAATATTGATCTTGACCTGTTTGAACAAGTCATAGATCTCAACATTATTTGTAGGTTTGGGTTCGGCCCTCAGTCTGTGTGGAAATGGTGCTGGAATAGGACAAGTGGGGATAGTGGGGTCTCCAATAAAAGTGAAGATGGGCAGTGATACAGAATCACTATGAGGTTCCCCTGAGTTGGAAGTAGTAGGGGAGACCTAAGGAGGGACAAATTTAGGAATGATGGTCTTGTCAACCTGCTTTCCACTTCTCAAAGTGGTGATAGACTTGGCTTGCTCCGCATTGGAGTTGGAAGGGGACAAATCACTCACATTAAGAGATGTGGTCAGTTTGCTCATTTGGGATCTAATATCATCATTAAAAGTGTTTTGGCCTTGTATGAAATTGTATAGTGAATCCTCAATGTTTCACATACTGGACGGTTGATATACATTGGGAACTGCAAAAAGCCCTAGAGGATTATACTGTTGGTGAACAATAGGATGGTACCGTGGTGGTCCCTGCCCTTGTGATGGTGAATAGGGCTGATGGTACCCTTGAAATTGGTTTGAATTTTAGGAATAAGACAGTCCATGATTCTAAAATCCCGGTGGACCTGAGGGTGGCCCAGCCGGTTCATTACCTCTCCAACTGAAGGTGGGATGATTTCTCTATCTCGGATTATAAGTGTTGGAGTAGGAAGAATGAATAGAATTTTGTCCCTGATTAAGGGCGTGCACTTCAGCTTGCTCAGGACTTTGTAATACCTCTTTGAAAATAGGTATGGTAGGGCACTCATGAGTAGAGTACTCCAACGTATCACAAATACATGACTCTTCTAATTTTGAGACAAATCTAACTTCATTGACTCGATTAATATCATGCTTTTTCAACTTTTTGGATAGTTGATCTAAATTTTTGTTCAAGTCATCTTCCTCTCGAAGCATATATTTATCCAAACTATCCTGGCTAGGTGGAGGAATTTTATAGGAGCGATCGTTGGGATTGGAGTAATTCCACGACTGATTGTTCTCCACCAAAGAGTCTAGGTAAGTCATCACATTTGCGGGTTTCTTGTTCAAAAAATCACAATTGCACATCATGTTGATGAATTAGCGATTTTGGGCTGAGATGCCCTGGTTGAAAAAATTGACTATCTACCAATCATTGTACCGATAGTGTGGGATGACTAGTAGATATTCTTTGTATCTTTCCCAATAGTTGCAAAAGGTTTCATTAGGTTTCTCCTCAAAATTTTGAATCCTCTTTTTCAATGTTGTGGTGCGATGCATCGGAAAAAATTTCTTGAAAAATTTGATTTGCATGGTACCCTAATTGGTTACCGAATGAGATTTAAGAGAAATCAGCCAACTTTTGACTTTATCCTTTAATGAGAATGGAAAAAGTCTTAGTCGGGCCGCTTCGATTTCATTGGTATTGTTAATGAAAGTGCTAACAACTTCCTTGAACTCACACACATGCAAATATCAATTTTTTGATTCCATGCCATGAAAATTAGATAGCATGTGAAGCATGTAGGGTTTGACATGGAATTGGTGTTCATGGGTAAGATCAAAGGGTATGACAACACATGAAGGAGTGGCAGTTCTAGTCAAATGCAAGTATTCCTTCATGGTCCTAACGGCAGGTCTAACAATAGGATTGACCTCTGGTTGGGCAGTCATCGTGTTGTTAGGGAGGCTATCGATGCAAACGAGACGATGGGTGTGGTCACGAGTGTAAACGAGATACACCAAATGGAACTCCTCTAAGATAGATAACATTCTATAGGTAAGACTCACAAAATTAAATTTTGTACGCTTTTGCCGAAGTAATTAGATGTCTTACCATTGAAAACATGGGTGCCTTTATGACAGAAGTTTTTAGAATTTATTGATTTGACAGTTACTCACTAGAGTTACGATACAAAAAATTAGCACACGGGTAACGAAATCTTATATTTTTTTTGGCAACAAGCGCTGCAATCAACAAACGTTAGACATAATAAAAGTGGCGTGTATGATGTCCATTCAATAATACATATATATGTATATATTCACACCCCAAACTTCAAGAGTATAATAGAGCAATAATAATAAAACATAATTAATCTCAAACCACAATAAAAAAATGTGTTATAAACCTCAAGTGCATCGTCCATCAATTCCATTAAAACTTTAAGATCATCCAAAACAGCTCCAATAATACAAAATAAAATTCCTACGACCCACAAACTACAAAATGACAAAGTAAACAGAAAATGACTAATAACAGGCATTTGAAATCTAACTACTAAATCAATAACAAATAATCAACTATGGGCCCACAATGCCTAACAAATAGTCAACATCTGAAAGATGAAAATAACTGACATAAAATAAATATTAAATATCATGATCCATCTATCTTCAAAAGTTGAGGCTTATATACTCGGATCCACATCTACCTGTAAATTATTAGTTTATAGAAAAATATAAGCCGGAGCTCGAGTATGATGACATATTGAAAACATCGACATATTGAATAAAACATGCTCGCATCAACAATATAATATGCATAATGACAATATAAACCATCTAATAAACATCTACAATACTACCATGCTATTATGTGATTCATGCATGAATTTTACTATCCTGCACTGCAGGCTACCCACACCGGAGAACCTTATCATAGAGTTCACGGCCTGCTTCCATTGTCGGGTGACCTCTTTACCCAGTTGTTTCACGGTCTTTCATTGGAGGAATCACAAAAACTCCCATGTAGAGTTGACGGGCTATCATACCGAGGAGCCATCCCCTACCCGAAGTCCAATGCCCATGCATGCTCATATGTACCATTACCATTCAAAATCAGACTCAAACAGTAACCCTATGTGGACCGAAAGACAAGAAACAAATCGAGCGTATTAAAATTCAGATTTTGTTTTTCAATAGACTGCTCGAGTGGATAAAGCTATATAGTTAGGTTTGATTTTAAAAATTCTGAAACGTTATAATTTATAAGTGGAGACTTTGGGTCCAATATCAATAGAAACTACATTCTACAAACTTTCAAATGATACATAATAGGTTAAAAATGGAGTTCGAATAACATATTCGTGTCGGTTCATAATTGAATACCTTATTTTGAAGCACCAAAACTGTTTCGTTAAATTCAATCGAAAAACAAATTTTGCTCGGGTAAAAATAAAATATAAAAAATATATATTTTTGAAGTGAACAGGAGCGAATCTGCTGTAGCTCAATCACAGATGTTTGTAGAATTATGTACGTTGAGTTAGACTTCGAGATTTTAACCCAATATGATAGACACATAAACCAACACTTAGTAAATGTTTCAAAAATCTAAGAGATTTAGAACCACGCTAACGGAATTATCAAAATCAGATTATCACCGTATTCTATTTTTTTTTCAGATTCCGTTGTTTGCAAATAACTTTGTTTTGGCCTTCGTTTCTACAATCTAACTGTCCAAATCATCCAAAAATTCACACAAAATATGCATGACTCAATCACGCACCAAAAAATAACACATATATCATCGAATTAAACATGATCTACGTAATATCTCAATGTAAATCAACATGAAATCCTAAATTATTCGAATAAAACACATCAAACACTTGTATGATCAAAAACCCTTAGAATAGTTCGCATACTAGGTTGATTATGGGCTCTGTATGAAGCTCTCAACATCCTCTACAACTTTCTAGTTGACCTCGTCACACAAATCCTTTGTCTAGGTATTCGTTCTCCCTCCTTAGTCTATTAGGGTTTAGAGATCTCTTTTGAAAAAATCTGCGTATTTTTAATAGAAACTGATTTTAGGGTTTGTAATCCTTTTATATTCATAATTAGGTTAATCACATTAACACTCCTCGAACTACGACAACCCTCACATCGAGTCCAATGTTCCAATCTATTACGATTAAGCCACAATTAAATATTAAATTCAAAACCACGAGTTCTAAAAATAATAAAAACAAGTGACCGAACCTCAGGTCCTTACAACCTTTCTCCCTTAGGAAATTTCATCCCCAAAATTTGCTCTCTAAGCTAAGAATGACTCTCAATACATCTTTACGGTCTCTCACAAACAAAAAACCATCCACTTTCCATACCTCAAAATACCAACTCCATCATCTCATACCACCAGGTTAAAGGTTAAGCTATGATTGTTCATCCCAACCTCAGACGACTTACAACACTACTAAAGGTCACGTTACTATCAGTAGGTGTCAGTACCCATCTGGCACAATCTGACAACTCTAATCCTAGTTCTCAAACAAAAGCAAACTAATATCTCAAAAAAATACAACACAATTATATCAACATGTTAGTACATATGCAATACCTAACATTTCCGGTACAACCAACAAGTTTAGTCTTGCTTCTTTCCAAATGACCTCTTCCATGCCATGGTGACATCATAAAACTTAGGCCAATGGAATCGCCTTCCCACTCAAAAGTTCATCCTAAGTATCCAAAATTCTCACTAGTCATTCCACACACGAATATTATCTTCGCTACCCATTCTCATACCTTTCCACCAATATTGTCTCCGGTCTTGACACATTATTGTACCACACAATTGATCAACTAGACAAGAATGATGAAACTCACAAAGTACATCCTCGCAACATGTCTCCAAAATAAGGACTCTATCCAAAACTCTCAATACCCAATTTTTTTGGAGAACTCATCGATAAACACATCGCAATATACCACGTAACCCGCATCTCATCTAAGTATCACCAAAACTGATGCCAAGGTCAACCTCTTTCTATCTCTTGGAATAAAGGCTCACACATTTCATTCATTCAAACTTGATTTCCTTCCAAGTTATAAGATTTATCACTAGCGTAATCAACTATGCAAAATTCCTAACAAAGCATCGCTAACAGCTTTCAAACTCAAACGATTACAAATCTCAAATGCACTCTTAGGTTGCTCCCAAGCCAACTCAACAACAATCTAGAACGAATTCATTACAACTCCATCCCTTGACGCTACATGTCTGAAAACTTCACTTCTAAGAATTAGAACTCGCACTTAAAATATTCGGCATACATGGTATTATCCCATAGGAACTACAACACCTCATCCAATAATCTCATAGAGTTACACCTCTACTTCCTTCAATTTTTGTTGGAACAACCTGATCAAGCGTCACAAGGACAAAAGGAATCAATTGTACAAGATCGACCACAACTCCACCTCTCATGGAGGAGGTCCCACTACATCCTTTGATAAAAACGTCTGAAAAATCACATAATATAAGTGGTGAAAACATCCTAACTCTAACCATCTTTATCTTCCAAAACACAAAAAAAAGTGACTAACATCTTCACTATCCTACAACTCTTAAATGACAGTATTGACACCACCACTGTCATCCCTTCACTTGACAGTTCATGTCTCAAAAATTTCACCTTGGAAAGCCAAAAGTTGCACATAGAATATTTAGAGTAGAGGGAATTCTCCCTCAAAATTTACAGTACGATCCCCAAGTGCTTCTCATGCTCTTCCTCTGTCGGTGAATAAATCTGTATATTATCCACGAACACCGTGACAAACGGATCCTAAAATTCATTGAAGATCTTGTTCATTAACCCCATGAAAGCAGCAGGTGCGTTGGTCAAACCAAACGGCATCACAACAAATTCATAGTGACCATACCGCATGCAAGATGTTGTCTTGGCTATGTCCTCCTCCCTGGTCCTCAACTGGTATAACTCAACCTCAGATTTATTTTCGAAAATACTTGAGAACCCCTGAGTTGATCAATCAAGTCATCAATCCTCGACATCGGATATTTATTCTTCACATTCACACAATTCAATCACCAATAGTCGATACACAACCTTAAGGTCCCATCATTCTTTTGAGCAAATAGGGCTGATGCGCCCCAAGGTGAAGTGCTAGGTTGGATGAAGCCTTTGTCTAACAATTCTTGAAGCTGTACTTTCAACTCCTTCAGTTTTGTTGGAGCAAATCGATAAGGAGCCACATACACGGAAGTTGTCCCGGGCTCAAGATCGATAGAAAACTCTACTTCCCGTTGAGGCGGTAAACCCATAATATCTTTCGTAAAGACATTTAAAAAGTCATGAACCACTCTAGGCAACTCTCTTCGATTTTGATCTCCTTCGTCATCTCATGTTCCCGCGAACAAATAGCCAAATGTCTCTCGGTCCCACAACTCATGAATCCCTGATTGAACGTCTCCTTGGTCTCTCCTAAAATTAAAAACTATCACCCTTCAGAATGTTGATGGTCACCCTACTCCAGTAACAATCAATGGCGGCTCTAAAGAAGATCAACTAGTTCATACCCAGAATAATATCTAACTACTCATGTCTAACAGAATGAGATCAAAAGATAAACTATGGTCGGTAACCTCCATCTCACAAGAATGACACATGTGCCTCAAAATCACATTGCCCCCAATAGGCATCTAAACAGATAGAATAGACTCTAACATATGGACTTCAAGACCCAGGGTAGTAGCAAGATTAGAAGAAATAAACAAGTGTGAAGCACTAGTGTCAAGAAGACACTAACTCAGGTGCGAGATAAAAGAAGGTACCTCAAAAACATCAATCCCCATCATGTCCCACTCCGTCAGGTCAAGGGATAGTCTAAGGTCGCCCGTCACAACTTCACATGACTAACAATACAACTAAGGTCACCACACAATCAACAGGAACCTATTCTAACCAAGCAAAATCTAACAACTCACTTCTTACACCCCGACGCGGCAGCATACACCTATGACACAAGAGAACAACGACAACTGTCCTTATGAATAGCATCCCGGTATTCCAATTAACTTTTCTGGACCTCCAATCAAAAAACATGGTGATCAGGCACCTCTTATAAACAGATTTCACAAGTATTAGCATTGATATCTGAAGACAAGACATGACAATCTGGGGCACAACTCCACATAAACATGCAGACGTCTAGACCTAGGACCCTATCCCTGACTTTAGGTATTTGAACCATGCTCTGATACCAGCTGCCTCATCCCAAACTTCAAGAGTATGATAGAGCAATAATAACAAAACATAATTAATCTCAAATCACAATAAGAAAATGTGTTGTAAACCTCAAGTGCATCCTCCTTCAATTCCATTAAAACCTTAAAACATCAAAATCATCCAAAACAGCTTAAACAATACAAAATAAAATTCCTACGACCCACAAACTACAAAATGACAAAGTAAATAGAAAATGACTAATAACAGGTATTTGAAATCTTACTGTTGAATCAATAAGAAGTAATCAACTACGGGCCCACAATGCCCAACAAATAGTCAACATCTAAAAGATGAAAATAACTGACACAAAATAAATACTAAATATCACGATCCATCTATCTTCGAAAGCTGAGGCCTAAGTACTTGGATCCACATCTACCTGTAAATTGTTAGTTTACAGAAAAACATAAGATAGAGTTTGAGTAGGAAGTCATATTGAAAAGATCGACATATTTAATAAAACATGCTCACATCAACAATATAATATGCATAATGACAATATGAACTATCTAGTAAACATCACAACACTACCATGCTATTATGTGACTCATGTATGAATTTTACGGTCCTACACCGCAGGCTGCGCATATTGGAGACCCTTATCATAGAGTTCACGGGCTGCTCTGATCATCGGACGACCTCTTTACCTGGTTGTTTTATGGTACTTCACCAGAGGAATTGCAAAAACTCTCATGTAGAGCTTATGGGTTATCATACCGAGGGGCCATCCTCTACCCGAAGTCCAATGTCCATGCATGCTCATATGTACTATTACCAATCAAAATTAGACTCAAACAGTAACTCTATGTGGACCGAAAAGTAAGAAATAGGCCGAGTGTATAAAATTAATCCAGATTTTGTTTTTTAGTAGGATGCTAAAGTAATAAAGCTATATATTTTAAAAATTCTAAAACGTTATAATTTGTAAGTAGGGGTATTGAGTCCAATGTCAATAGAAACTACATTCCACAAGATTTTAATGATATGTAATAGGTTAAAAATAGAGTTCGGACAACACATTCTTGTTGGTTCACATTGCGCAATTTGTGTCAGTATAGCCTACACGTGCGCAAATCTGCTACAGCTCAATCATGAATTTTTGTTGAATTAGGCTCCAAGATTTTAACTCAACATAGTAGACACATAAAACAACACTCAATAAAAGTTTCAAAAATTTTAGATATTTAGAACCACCCTAACGGAATTTTCCAATATCAGATTATCATTGTGTTCTTTTTTTTTCAGATTATGTTCTTTGAAAATAACTTCATTTTGGCCTTCGTTTCTGCAACCTAACTATTCAAATCATCCTAAAATACACACAAAATATGCATGACTCATCACACACCAAAAAATAACACATATATCATCGAATTAAATATGATCTACGCAATATAACAATATAAATCAATATGAAATCCTACCTTATTCGAATAAAACACATCAAACACTTGTATGATTGAAACCCCGCGAATACTTTGCATACTAGGTTGATTCTAGACTCTATGCGACTCTCTCAACGTCCTCTACAACTTCCTAGTTGACCTCGTCGCTCGAATCCTCCGTCTAGGTACTCGTTCTCCCTCCTCAGACTATTAGGGTTTAGATATCTCCTTTGAAAAAAGTTGCATATTTTTAATATAAACTGATTTTAGAGTTTTCTAATCATTTTATACT
>JABCMJ010018642.1:0-11184 GCA_014822125.1 Arbutus unedo | reverse complement strand
AGCTGATATTCGCCATACCTTCTTGCTTCTTGAGACTCCATATGCGATTTGGACTACTGCGGCCTGTACATATTCTCAGCAAGGGAATGATGCTCAGTGCTTTGAGTTGAGAAAGAGACTTCGTACATTGGACCAACATCATCGATTGGTCGCCGAGTATTATGCCGATTTGAGTCGTGTCTGGCAGGAGTTTGATCATTATCAGGGATTCCAGGCTGTATGCACTGAGGATGCCACTAAATGGATCAAGCGACTTGAAAAAGAGCGTGTTTATGATTTTCTGGTTGGCCTCGATATGGAGTTTGATCAGATTAGGGTGCAAGTGCTAGGTCGGGTTCCGTTTCCATCTTTGAGTGAGGCCTATGCTATTGTTCAGTAGGAGGAGAGTCGTCGGAGTGCTATGTTGCATATTCCTACTCCTTCTCGTTCTGCCTTAGTGGCCACTCCCCCACTGAGTGGTCTATCTGGTTCTAGCGGTGGTGGTACAGATTGTGCTTCTCTTCGGTGTTATTACTGCGATAATACCGGCCACACTAGGAATTTTTGTTGGAAGTTACATGGTCGCCCTCCTCGTGGCAAGGGAGGTGGCCGTTGTGGTCGTGGTCGTGATTTTGCGCATTCTCAGGCTCAGGCTCATGTCTCGGAGTCTACAGTGGCTTCTTTTGCTGACTCTGGTCTTCAATCCGGTGCTGATCCCACTGGTGATTTTTCTAAGGGGGAGATGCAAGCTCTTAGGCGCCTTATGGCTCGGGCTGATTCTCCATCTACTATTGCTTCTACATCCACGGTTTCTCCTTCCACTCAGTATGCTCACACAGGTATCTCAGCTAGTGCTTTTACTGCCTCTTCTGGTATTTCTTGGATTATTGACTCCAGTGCATCCGATGATATGATAGGTTGTTCGTCTATTTTTTACTCTTACTCTACTTGTTCTGGTAAGGATAAGGTCAGAATAGCCGATGACTCTCTCTCTGCTATTTCAGGAAAAGACTCCATTTGCTATTCTCCTACTATTTCTCTTTCTTCAGTTCTACATATGCCCAATTTTGCTACTAATCTGCTTTCTATTAGTAGTTTTACTCGTTCTGCCAATTGTTCTGTGACATTATTTCCTTCTCATTGTGTTTTTCAGGAACTAGATACGGGAAAATTGATTGGCAGTGGTAAAGCACATGACGGTCTCTATTTCTTGGAGTCTGCCCCTCTGCCACCTTTGCCCTCTGGCCAAGCCCTACACACAGATAGTAGTTCTGATCTTTCTTTACTGCATTAGTGGCACCGGAGATTGGGTTATCCTTTTTTTTGCACTTTAGAAAAACTTTTTCCTCACTTGACTAAGTCTTGTCCTAAGAGTCAGTTTTTTTGTGAAGCGTGTGAACTTGGGAAACATAAACGCTCCTTTTATGTTCTTATTAATAAAAAAAGTACTTCTCCTTTTATGATTATTCATTCTAATGTTTGGAGCCCCTCTCCCGTTACCTCTCTTAAAGGTTTTCGTTGGTTTGTGACGTTTATTGATTGTTATTCTCGTGTGACTTGAGTGTATTTCTTCAAGTCCAAAAGTGAGGTATTTTCTTGTTTTACGTCGTTTTCATCGGATGGTGCACACACAATTTGCAACCCATATTAAAGTTCTTCGCAGTGATAATCGCATCGAATATGTTGACCAGGCCTTTCGGGTCTATCTGGATGCACATGACATTCTCTTTCAGACGACTTGTGTTGACACCCCACAACAAAATGGGGTTGCCGACCGCAAAAATCGTCATGTTGCTGAAGTTGCTCGCTCCCTTCTACTTACCATGCATCTTCCCAAATATTTTTGGGGAGAAGCGATTTTGACCGCGGCTTATCTTATCAACCGTCTACCTTGTAGTGTTCTCCACTTCAAAACCCCTATTACGTGTCTTCCTCACACGTGTCTTGTCTCCTCTCTTCCCCCAAAAGTCTTTGGTCGTGTTTGCTTTGTTCCTGCTTCCCACCCCGTGGGTGGCAAGTTAGATCCTAAAGCTCATAAGTGTGTCTTTGTTGGGTAATCTCCCACCCAGAAGGGATATAAGTGTTACGATCCTCACTCTCGGAAGTTTTTTGTCTCTATGAATGTTACTTTTTGGGAGACCGAGTCTTTTTATTCTCCTTCCACCCCATCTCTTCAGGGGGAGCCACCATCTACTAAGGAGGAAGAGATGTTTTTACCATCTCTTAGTGAGGGGGAGACCATTAACAGAGAGGAACCCATATCTGTTGACAGGGTAGGCAAGGACACTGGTGAACAGGTTGGGCATGAACAACAGCTTGCCAAGCCAGCTGTATTGCAAACATATAAGCGAAAAGGCATATCTTCATGTGTGGTGCCATCTTGCCAATCACTACTATCAGTTCCAGTTTTAGTTCTAGTCCCAGACCCTACCACTGATTTATCGGGTAATGAATCTTCTTTCGAACCATTTTCTCTTGAGTCAAGTGATCTCAATATTCCTGTTGCTCTCTGAAAGGGTGTTAGACAGTGTACCCAACATCCTATTTCTCAGTTTGTCTCTTATGATCGCTTGTCTCCTTTGTATCATGCTTTTGTTTCTTCTCTTTCCTCTATATCTATTCCACAACATTGGCGGGATGCAATTAGGATACCTACGTGGAAGGAAGCTATGGTAGAGGAGATGACAGCTTTGAAAAAGAATGGCACTTGGAAATTAGTATCTCTTCCAGAAGGAAAGAAACTAGTAGGCTGCAAATGGGTGTTTACTATTAAACAGAATGCCGATAGGACAGTTGACAGATACAAGGTAAGACTGGTTACCAAGGGTTTCACTCAAACCTATGGGATTGACTATGAAGAGACCTTTGCTCCTGTAGCAAAGATGAATTCTGTTCGGGTCCTACTCTCTTGTGTTGCCAATTTGAATTGGCCCCTTCAATAGTTTGACGTGAAAAATGCTTTCCTCCATGGTGATTTAGAAGAGAAAGTCTATATGGCGATACCGCCGGAGTTTTCCTCAAGTGCAAGTGAAGGAAAGGTGTATAGATTGAGGAAGGCCTTGTATGGTTTGAAGCAATTACCAAGAGCTTGGTTTGATAGGTTTTCGAGGGCTATGTTGAGATTTCGATACCAGCAGAGTCATGCTGATCATACTATATTTATCAAAAGAAGTGGTGGCAAGATTACTATCCTTATTGTTTATATTGATGATATGATAATGACAGGCAATGACATGGATGAGATTTCTGACCTTAAAGCTCAACTGGCTCAAGAATTCGAGATCAAGGATTTAGGATCAATGAAATACTTTCTTGGGATAGAAGTGGCGAGATCTGAGAAAGGTATTTTTATCTCTCAACGAAAGTAAATTCTTGATTTGTTGGAGGAAACAAGTATGCTAGGTTGTAAACCTGTAGATTTCCTTATTGAGGCTAATCACCATCTTAGTGGCGATACGGGGGAACGTACTGACAAAAAGAGATATCAGAGACTTGTGGGACGTCTAATTTATTTAGCTCAGTAGACCAGATATTTCATATGCTGTGGGGGTTGTTAGTTAGTTTATGCATGATCCACGTACCGCACATATGGATGCTGTTTATCGCATCTTGCGATATCTCAAGTCAGCTCCAGGAAAGGGGATTTTGTTCTCTAGCCATGGTCATTTGCGTCTAGAGATATTTACTGATGCGGACTGGGCAGGGTCTGTAGATGACAGACACTCTACATCTGGCTACTGTGCTTTCATTGGAGGAAATTTGGTTACTTGGTGAAGTAAGAAACAATCAGTGGTTGCCAGGTCCAGTGCAAAAGCAGAGTATAGAGCCATGGCACATGGTGTTTGTGAGCTTTTGTGGCTCCGAACACTGTTATGTGATTTGGGTTTTAGCAATAGTGGTCCAATGAAACTCTACTGTGATAATAAGGCTGCCATAAGCATTGCTCACAATCCTGTCCAACATGACCGAACGAAACATATAGAGATTGATAGGCACTTCATCAAAGAGAAGCTGAGCGAGGGTGTGATATGCATGCCTTTTGTGCGGTCTGAAGATCAACTAGCAGATATATTCACAAAAGGCCTTGGCAATAAGACGTTTCATCCCATTGTGTCCAAGTTAGGTTTGATTGATATCTTCGCACCGACTTGAAAAGGAGTGTTAAGATATGGGCTCACATGTAAATTAATTGTGCAATTAGTAATTAGTAATTAGCTTGGTGTTAGAGGGTTGTAGTGTAATTATGTTCCTAGTTGCACTTATATAATGATTGCAATGAAAGGCAAAACCCAATTTGGGATTCTAAAACTTCACAACAACAAAATCCAAGATGCATAAATCTTTTACAAGTTATAATTGTCTTAAACCAGTTATTTGACCATGAAATCACCACTAACCTCACCCAGATGGCTGAAAGCCCCATTAACTCCACCACAAATGGTAGCAAATATAGCATACCATATCTGCGTATCCATGAAATAGACCTATACACCAACAAATTTAATAATCTTCATCGTATAGTAAGAGAAATACAATAATCATTCTCATGTGTGCTCTCCATTCACTCACCATAACTATTGGAGCCCATATAGCAATAACGACACCAATGTTACTAGTCACTGCAACAGTTTTAGAGTGCTACTTTGTTCAGGTCAGAGTCCTGAGAGAAAAAACTGTGATAATAAGCAAGCAAATGAAATGTTACCATTTGGGAGAAGCTCGTGCCGTTCATCCTCACTGACAGTGAGCCTTATGATTGCCTTTGTCGGTTTAATTAACGGCAATATCTATTTGCAAAAGATAGAGAATTCCCGCTTAGAAAACTAGAGCATAAATATCTCAGAAATCAATGGCAGAAAATCGAACTACATAAAAGGCAATTTAATATTCCCGTCAAGGGTGAATGGGTTGCAAAACCACCTCAAAGCTATCAAAATTGAATTTCCTTTAGACCCGTCGTGAAACAACAAAGATATTAGTAGGTACAAAAAGAAATGCCTCGAAGCTTAGAACTTTCGTCATGAACATACAAGGTAGTCAATGATGAGCCAATTCCATGGTTGACTATTGAGGTGGATACCTCATGGAATTGGCTATTGAAGTGGATACCTCATTGTTAATCCCAGGATTTCAGTATAGATAAGCTCGTTAGTTTTCCCGTCATACTAGCAGATATGATGTTGGGTAGTCCTTGTTACGTTACCTCCATGAAAGTACTGAATCATAAACATGAGAGCACATGTATGGAAACTTGTACAATGAAGTGTTTTGCCATTTAATGCGAAGTATACTTTCTCAATTTGTGATTACTCTCATTCATGAAAAATTGAATGTACACTTTCTCCATTTGTGATTCCTCTCATTCATGTACAATGAAGTATTTTGCCATTTAAATTAGAAACATGTACAATGAAGTATTTTGTCATTTAATTATGAAGTGTGGAACTTTCTTTGGAAGCTTCTATGTCTATGCACATACACTTGTCCATATATAGATCATGTATATGAACACACGTACAGCATATTGGTTGGAATTGTCACTTTCACCGGATTAACAAGATTTTTAGAGCAGAATAACCTTACCTCCACATAGTAGCTGAATGCAAGCTTGCATGCTAGCAGCATGATCCAAAACAGTGTATACCTGAGCAAATTAAACTAAACGTTAATAGTGCCAAAGTAAAGGACAAAAAGTGAAAGGAGAAAGAAAGAAAAGTAAATATCAGACCACTTGCATCTAACTTTGAGAACACTGAAAACTTTGATACATGGAGATGACGCATATCAACAATGCTGCTAATTTACAAATCATGCATTATGGCAAAACTATTGCTTATGGTGGTGCTTCCAACAATGTTAGTGGCCACAGGAGTGATGTCGGAGGATAGCTACAAAAACTATCTTTATTTATTTTCTTAATTCCGTGCATGTGAGAGAGAGGGAGAGAGAGACAGAGGGCACAAAAAAGGCCTAAAAATAACTATGTTAAAGTGGAACATTGTTTCCTTACTTCAGAAGTGAGAACAATCCTTCATGCATTGCTCTACCGACATAGAGCTTTGGCTGCAGTGACAAAAGAAAAGATAATACAAGATAAAAATATCTTTATAGAAGTGACAAAAGCTATTTGTGCTTGCCTGTGCCCACCACATCATAAGAACAACTATTTGCCAGTTTGAAAGCTCCAAACTTCTCCGTAACCGTGGAAGGAAAAATATTAAGACTGCCAATATATTTGGCAGCAAATAAATAGCAACGCAATAGCTATAAAATGACTGGTTCTGCCAATCCCCTGTCAATTGACTGAAGAATTTCGCCAGTTCTGTTGGATTCAGCGCAGATTTGGAATAAGCTATTGGCAGGACTACAAGCCAAAAAGCCGCGACTGCAAATTTCAGAAGGTAGCGAAGTATCTGAGTAAATCTCAAGCTTCTCCAGGCATGCCAACTAAGGATTATATCGAGTGTTGCTGCGTAACAGAAGACTGAGAATTAGAATAAATATAGGATATGGAAAGCGTAAAAACTGTTGCTGCTCTATTAGCAAGTGAATGGATTTACAATATCCTAATCTGCAGAAATTTTGGCATTGTAAAAGAACTAGGGTTGCCTCAAGCATTGACATGTACGTGCTACAAGTACATCAGAACTGAGGGTATCACAATTACCTTGAAAAAAATTGAGAAATGCAGAAGTAATGAAAATGCTCAAAACATGTTCAACGACATCCTCATTAAAAAGGTTAGCAAGAGATCCACTCCATGCAACAATCACCATAGCCTGAAACGACAAAGTCACTTTTGATGTTATTCCATGGAGAGTTCAATCAACCAAGTTAAACAGACTCTAAGAGTACCTGGAAAGCCACTATAAAGAATATCCACAACCGGTCAAAACTTCTGTAAAGGTGCCAAAATGTGCGGATTTCAACAAAATTTGTCTTAGGCTTCCACTTCCAAGAAGTGACCATATTTTGTACCTGCAAATACATTCTAACATAAACACAAACATTTTTGAGATTTCATCAAAAATAGAAGACATCATTATAAATCCTACCATAGTTAAAAGATATTCATCGAAATGGGGAAAGGAAACTAAGATATAAGCATCAGAGACTCCAGAATATGCAAATGATTTCACTTATATGCAAAACTTTCCAAAGATTTCAACTTTCAAAGAACCCACCAATAAATTCAAAATTGGCTATTTCAAATGGACCCAAACAATTAGAAAAGGAACTGAAAGAGAAGAGGAATAACTGCTTACAGAGTATATGAATGTGAGCAATTTTACTCAAAAAAAGGGGGGAGATCATTGAACTTATATGAAACTTGGAGAAATATGTAGATATCATGTCATTAGTTTTGATCACTTACCGACACATTAATGTTGATGGAAAAAGAGAGCATAAGAAACACGAATATTCCTCCACAACTTAAGAGACAGTTAATATAAGTAATAACTTATAAGTTGGCTGTAAAAAAATGAATAAGTATTGCACAGTATACCTGGACAAATTAAAGAGCATGTCTGCAAGCACCAAGCACATATATTAACCAATATCATCACTAACTTAATTAATACCGATAAATGGTACAGATAATTGTTTAAACCTAAGAAAAACATGTTTTGGATTTGACATAGAATTTGAGCTGCTTGTAAGGCCAACAAGGTAGAGTATTTCCTATAGTCAGAGAATTTTACTCTTTAGAACAATCCAAATGGTACAGAAATAGCAAAAGTAATGCAAACATAAGCTAATGTTGGTATCAACGATCATAATACAAATTTCATGACAAAATGGGAAGCTAGGTTATGTTGCGACTAACATCTCATTGGTTCTTATTAGATTGTTAACCAACTCATCTAAAAAGCTTAAACTGTTAGAGAAAGAGGTAACATTATTATTTACATTCTCGACACGCCCCCTTGTGTATAGCTAAGCTTTCCTACATAAGTGGGTTAAACAAGTGCAAATATTTAATATCTAGGTAGGTGTTGAGGTTCGAACACATGATCTATTGTATGCTTTGATACCATATTATATTGTTGACCACCGACTCATCTAAAAGCTTAAGTTGTTAGAGAAAGCGGTAACTGTTAAAATATGGGCTCATGTGTAAATTAATTGTGTACTTAGTAATTAGTAATTAGCGTAGTGTTAGAGGGTCATAGTGTAATTATGTTTCTAGTTGTACTTATATAATGATTGCAATGAAAGGTAAAACCCAACTTTGGGATTCCAAAACTTAGCATGGTATCAGAGCATCGATCAATGCCTTTGTCCTGATTGAATGATTCTTTTTTGTTGAGTTTTCTCAACACTCAAAACCCTAAACCAACTGAAACCCTAAACCTAATTCTTTGACCTAGCAGCCGCCTGGTGCCGCCTCCTCCGCCTTTGTTCCCGTTGTCACTGTCATCGCTGGCCGTCGTCGTTTCCGCCTGCACCGACCGATTGCGAGTTCGTCCGATCTGAGTTCTCGCGATCTCTCTCACCAGCGTGCCGGCCACCACTTGTTCCGCTGGACGCCGCTTGTTCAGCCGGCCGTCGCCTTTCCGCCGGCGTTTGGTTCTCTTATCTGGCCCTTTTTTTTTGGTTTTCTAGTGTTGCTGCATCTGATTGTTTTAGATCTGACCTCCATCCTTTGGTGGTCTCTGGTATCGCGGTATTACTTCAAATCTAGTTTCTTGGGTTATCATTCTGATCTATGGCGGACAATCTCAAACTTCTTGTTGGTGGTACGAGTACTACAAAGGATGAGTCAATTCGAATGGGGCCTTTTGATAACACTACTTTGGATATTTGCCCTATTAAATTGGATGGTACTAACTATCTGATTTGGTCTTGCACTTTTACCTTGGCCATTGAAACCCGAGAAATATCTGAATTCATTGATGGTCCGGTTCCTAAACCTACAAATCTTGTTGAACTGAAACGGTTTAAATCTCAGCAGTCGTTAGTTATGACTTGACTACTTAACTCTATGAGAGCTGATATTTGCCATACCTTTCTGCGACTTGAGACCCCGTATGCGATTTGGACTACTGCAGCCTGTACATATTCTCAGCAGGGGAATGATGCTCAGTGCTTTGAGTTGAGAAAGAAACTTCGTACATTGGACCAACATCATCGGTCGGTCGCTGAGTATTATGCCTATTTGAATCGTGCCTGACAGAAGTTTGATCATTATCAGGGGTTTCAGGCTGTATGCACTGAGGATGCTACTAAATGGATCCAGCGACTAGTATACAAGTGCTGGGTCGCGTTCCGTTTCCATCCTTGGGTGAGGCATATGCTATTGTTCAGTAGGAGGAGAGTCGTCCAGGTGCTATGTTACATACTACTCCTACTCGTTCTGCGTTAGTGGCCACTCCTCCACCGAGTGGTCAATTTGGTTCTAGTGGTGGTGTTACTGATCGTGCCTCTCTTCGGTGTGATTACTACGACAATACTGGACACACCAGGGATTTTGGTTGGAAGTTACATGGTCACCCTCCTCGTGGCAAGGGCGGTGGCCGTGGTGGTCGCGGCCGTGGTTCTGCGTGTTCTGAGGCTTAGGCTCACGTCTCGGAGTCTACAGTTTCTCTTTTTGCTGACTCTGGGTTTAGTCCGGTGGTGATCTTACTGGTGATTTTTCTCAGGGAGAGATGCAAGCTCTCAGGCGCCTTATGGCTCGGGCTGATTCTCCATCTACTCCCACTTCTACTTCGACGGTTTCTCCTTCCACTCAGTATGCTCACATAGGTATTTCAGTTAGTGCTTTTACTGCCTCTTCTGGTATTCCTTGGATTATCGACTTCAGTGCATCCGACCATATGATAAGTTGTTTGTTTGTTTTTTACTCTTGCCCTACTTGTTTTGGTAAGGATAAGGTCCGAATAGCTGATGGATCTCTCTCTGCTATTTCAAGGAAGGACTCCATTCGCTATTCTCCTACTATTTCTCTTTCTTCAATTCTACATATGCCCAATTTTGCTACTAATTTGCTTTCTATCAGTGACATTCTTTCCTTCTCATTGTGTTTTTCAGGAATTGGATATGGGGAAAGTGATTGGCAGTGGTAAAACACACGATGGTCTCTATTTCTTGGAGTCTGCACCTCCGCCACGTTTGTCTTATGGCCAGGCCCTACACGTAGATAGTAGTTCTGATCTTTCTTTATTGCATCAGTGGCACCGGAGATTGGTTTATCCTTTTTTTGGCATTTTAGAAAAAAAAATTTCTCATTTAACTTAGTCTTGTCCTAGAAGTCAATTTTTTTGTGAAACTTGTGAACTTGTGAAACATACACGCTCTTTTTATGCTCCTATGAATAAACGCAGTAGTGCTCCTTTTATAGTTATTTATTCTGATGTTTGGGGTCATTCTCCTGTTACCTCTCTTAAAGGTTTCCGTTGGTTTGTCATGTTTATTGATTATTATTCTTGTGTGACTTGGGTTTATCTCCTCAAGTCCAAAAGTGCGGTATTTTCTTGTTTTACGTCGTTTCATCGGATGGTGCACACACAATTTGACACCCATATTAAAGTTCTTCGCAGTGATAATGGCACCGAATATGTTGACCAGGCCTTTTGAGCCTATTTGGATGCACATGGCATTCTCTTTCAAACGACTTGTGTTGACACCCCCACAACAAAATGGGGCTGCCGAATGCAAAAATCGTCATCTTGCTGAAGTTGCTCGCTCCCTTCTACTTACTATGCATCTTCCCAAATATTTTTGGGGAGAAGCGATTTTGACCGTGGCTTATCTTATCAGCCATCTACCTTCCAATGTTCTCCACTTCAAAACCCCTATTATGTGTCTTCCTCAAACGTGTCTTGTCTCCTCTCTTTCTCCGAAAGTTCTTGGTTGTGTTTGCTTTGTCCATGCTTCCCATCCAGTGAGTGGCAAGTTAGGTCCTAAACCTCATAAGTGTGTCTTTGTTGGGTACTCCCCCACCCAAAAGGGATATAAATGTTACGATCATCACTCTCGGAAGTTTTTTGTCTCTATGGATGCTACTTTTTGGGAGACCAAATCTTTTTATTCTCCTTCCACCCCATCTTTTCAGGGGGAGCCACCATTTACTAGGGAGGAAGAGATGTTTTTGCCATCTCCTAGTGAGGGGGAGACCATTAACAGAGAGGAACCTATATCTGTTGACAGGGCAGGCAAGGACACTGGTGAACAGGTTGGGCACGAACAACAGCTTGCCAAGCC
>JABCMJ010018641.1:0-18115 GCA_014822125.1 Arbutus unedo | reverse complement strand
AAAAAAAAAAAAGCCTTTAACCTGAGTTTAATTTTGTCATTGGAAGTAAAAGTGAAAACTTTTGGTTCATACCCATTCTTTTCTTCAACATTCCAGATGAAGGATTTGGTTAGAGCATACTTTGAGGAAGCCAAATGGTATTACAAAGGTTATGTTCCCACCATGGAAGAGTATATGAGAGTTGCACTTGTAACTGGAGCTTACAAAATGCTTACAACCACTTCCTTTGTTGGCATGGGGGAGTTGGCGACCAAAGAGGCCTTTGATTGGGTGTCTAATGATCCTTTAATTGTTCAAGCTGCATCCATCATTTGCAGACTTACAGATGATATTGTTGGCCACAAGGTAAGATGTGGTTTAAGATATGGCCATTAGATGATTGATTAGAACATATGTTTAAAAACCCGAAAAAAAAATCTTGACCACCTACCTATTACTTCTTGTAAACTATGTTACTATTTCAATATTTTTGGTGTTGAAATTGCAGTTCGAGCAAGAGAGAGGACACGTAGCCTCGGCGGTTGAGTGCTACATGAAACAACACGGTGCAACTGAAGAAGAGGTAGTTGTTGAATTTAAAAACAGAGTTACAAGTGCATGGAAAGACTTGAACGTAGAGTGCCTCCACCCATCCCATATACCAATGCCTTTGCGCGTGCTGGTTCTCAATCTTGCACGAGTGATCAATGTTATATACAAGGATGAAGATGGGTACACTAATTCTAGAACCAAGCTCAAGAATTTCGTAATCTCAGTGCTCGTAGATTATGTGCCAATCAATAGCAAATAGTTGGCTTTTTCTAGGGAAGACAAGAAATTCACTATAATAATGACGAATGTACAATAAAACAAACTTACTATGTGTAGTTAAGATTGACAAATATTTGTCTTGGACAAGAAGTTCACTATAATAATGACAAATGTACAATAAAGCACACTATGTACAAATAAAAATGATCTTAGTGTTTTTTGCCTAAGTTTTTTCCAGCAATGAAGTTAGAACCTTCAATGACATGTTAGTTTATGTATGTATGTATTTATGTATATATGAACCTCTATGTGTAAGGTGACGTGCTAAAAACTAGTACCAAATATTATACGTATAATGTGATGTGCTATGAAAATTATTTTTCATATAATAGATGTATACATATAAGGTTTCGTACTATGCAAAAAGACATTATAATACATAACAAATACACACACACGTAAAAGGTGATGTGCTATGAAACAACGTAGGAGAATTTGAAACACAAAAAAGCCTTGGATGGCATCATCTAATAGCCGTTAAAAAATTCTCTCGAATTTAGAAATATTTTAAAAATGACGTGCTATGAAGAAATTACAAAGATTAAGGGGAGAAGCAGAATTCGCATCACAATGGAAATTACGAATATTAACTAGGGTGACACCTGGACTACTGACAATCATATGCTGCTTGAAACATGATAGAAAAAACAAATAACCATAAGTGGTAAAATGGGTCTATTGCATCGAAAAATATTTTTTTGTCGAGAAATTGGTAAATTTGGAGATGAATCATAATTCCTCGCCTATTATTTGGTATTTGGTAATGAAAAATTAATTTTCTCGCTAATTATTCATAACTTGAGACGAATTACTATTACGTCGCTGATTTTCATTGCAATAGACCCATTTTGTTGTAGTACCAACTCAGGATTAGAGATACAATAACAACATTACATCAACACCTCAATGCATTAAAAGTAGTATCAACTTGACATCAAAACTGAGCCTTAACAGCATCAAATGCTGCAAACTAGAACCAAACAAGGTACTAGAATGCAGTCCCAAGTCCCAACAACCAAACCTAGCAGCAAAGAACACCCAGCATTAGCTTGGCAACCAAGTATGTGAATGTAGAAACTAAAATATTATCAGCAAAGTGAACCAACACTGTATCAGCAATAACAACAATTACACGCTCTTTAGTTTGGGTTTGGGATAGTATGTAATGACTCGCTCTCATCTTGTATAATTTTGTCTACTTTAGTTGCCCAAACCCCATGGACAAGTAGGTCACATATTCTTGCGTTATTGTAGGACAAGTACGCTTAATTCTAAATTTTCATTGGATTCTAATGCCCTCGCAACTTTAAAAAGTCTTATACAAAGTAGAATCATGGTCTATTATATATAGTACTGAACTTATATCCATCAAATAATATGAAATTCTTAATCACCTGTCCGAACATCGACCGAACTTTTTTCTCTCAGACGCTTGATCTCGCAATTGGAACCAAAGCGTGGCTGGGTGTCGCATAGTGTTAAGCAACCAACTCCAAGGGCTTACTTCTGTATTTCGATGGTTGATTGTAGGCCCTCTGGTGGGCCTCTACGAAAACCGTGTTACTGAATGTATATGTTGGGTTGTAAGGTGGGATGGGCTACATAAGCACAAGCCGTTTCGGCAAATCGGGTTACAGACTCACCAGTTGGCTGCCCGGCCCACGTTACATGGCCTGTCATATGCTGCTTCTACATAACAATCTTTACAAAACTAAGAACTTCTATTTCGGCCCGGGTTACATTCGTTGCTCGACAGAACAACAAAATACAATCTAAAGCAGATACATATCGGATTAATTTCCCGTCGCTCCCAAAATTTGTACTTTTCCATCGTAATTGAAGAGGGGTCATTTAATTTTATTGGGCATGAAGAGAGGATATCAGGAATCTTCATCATCGGCTTCCCTCGGACCGCCTCAATCCAAAATCAAATACAACCCAGAAGGTATTTTCAGTTTAATTCTTGTACTTGAGGATATATTTGTTGATTATTTTGGTTATTTATTCGATTGCTGGATCTGGGTATGATTATAGTTAGACGGCGGCGAATACTGAATAAGATTATAAGTATGAATCTCAACTTGATTGTGTATATTTTCTAATTCAAAGAATGTTCAATGCAAAGGGGAAACTTCTAATGTGGAAATAGAACTTGTACAGCCAAACAAAGTACTGAATTTGATTGGTTGCTGAACTTTATGGTCAGGTGATGCACAGTTTCTTGAGGATGAGAATACAAAGATATTTGCCAGGAAAGTGGCTGACCATTATAGTGCAAGGACGAACCAAACTCTAGAAGAACGAGAAGCTAGTCCTATCATCCATTTAAAAAAACTTAACAATTGGGTATGCTTTCCAATCTCATTAAACATATTGACCTCTTTAGAATTAATGATACATGAGCATTGACTACTTCTTGTTTTTATTTGTTTACTAGCTTGTTTTGGCTTTTGCTATGTCAACAGATTAAAAGTGTCTTAATTCAACTTTATGCACGCCGGGGAGATGCAGTTCTTGATCTTGCTTGTGGCAAGGTACTGTAGGTCCTGTATGCTGTTGAAATGGAGAGTTCACTTTGTACTTCTTTATTTGTATATGTATGCGTTAGGGCTCATATTTGAGAACAGTCCTTTGAGTACTCTTAACATTGTTAGGGTGGAGATCTAATCAAATGGGACAAAGCAAGGATAGGATACTATGTTGGCATCGATATAGCTGAAGGCTCGGTAAGTTATGCATGCCCAATGCGATTTCTGCCAGTTGGTACCCTTTTCCATGGACATCTTATATCTTTGTGAAAATATATGCACCAAGGTGCTTGAGCATTCAGTGTGGATAACTTGTTGCTATTCCCCATTTGAAATTCACAGATTGTACGTTAGTAGTGGTTAACTATTTAACAAACAAAACTAATTGTTGTTCATTGGTCCTTATTTATGCCATGGATGTCAAGTATATTGTCTATGCACCACTTTTTCTGTCTTTTAATTTTTTTCTGAAGAACACTTCTATGTGATGTTTATGGGTTCAGCATGACATCCAATAGTTGGAAGCTTCCCATCGCCACGCCTCATCACTAACTACTTGTGCTTTTAATCTTTCTCTGGAGAACACTTTTACATCAAACTTTTCCTTAGGATAATAATGTGAGCATTGAGAAATCCCTGTTTTCAAGTGGTAGATTATTCACGTCAAAATCTAGTATTTGATTCATGGATGTGCAAGATCACGTTTTTTTATCATCTTCTTGGTATATATTTCTTGGAGATAGGCCTTCTAACCCATCGTGATAAACAATTGAATATAGATAGAAGATTGTCGCACACGGTACAATGGAGATGCAGAACATCATCAACGTCGTAAAAAGTTCACGTTCCCTGCACGCCTTATATGTGGAGATTGTTACGAGGTAAGAAGTGTAGTCGTGCTGCTAAGTGTTTAGGATATTGATTGACAAAGTTTAGTGTTGAAGCATGGAAGTTTCTTGGCTGATGTACTTTGTCTCTGAGTCGATTTATTATGAGTCAGAGAAATTTAGTTCTGATTTGTGTTCCCCGTCTTCACCTATCAGATCCCCCTGGATAAAGTGTTGGAAGAAGATGCGCCATTTGATATTTGTAGTTGCCAGGTCAGTGATTCTTTTGATGTTGAGCTAAACAAATAGAATGTTTCCTTTAAATGGGATATCTAGATATATCGAGTCGCTAGCATAGTAATCAAAGTTTCATCTTGTGTAGTATTTTGGTGTATCCTGACTTTGTTTGCTGATAATTTGAGAAATGTTTTCGATAATGCTTTAGTTATTGTCTGGGAAGTTGTTCACTATTCAAAAACCACACTTCTCGGAAACAGTCCACCTTGCCATTACCCTGTCTGATTGGAATGAGCCACTTTTGACCTTGGGATGCAACTTCACTTGATGTCAGTTTGTTTCCTTCGGTCAATTTGTTTCCAAAAAATTGCATTGCATTCCGACTCTCTTGTTGGGTACTACAATTATCATTTTGTTTTTGGTTTGTAAATTCTGAACACTCTTGATGTAATAAATAGTTGTAAAATTTATGTCTCTGCAATGTTATATGTGTCCATACATGCTTTTCTGTGGAAATGCCCACTATGTGAAGATTCTGTTATACATTTTAGGCATTATTCCTATTTTTATTGAAATTTTAGTAGATTGCGATGAAAACCATTGAGATTTTGCAGTTTGCCATGCATTACTCATGGTCTACAGAGGCACGTGCACGTCGAGCCTTGGCCAATGTATCAGCGTTGCTTCGTCCAGGAGGCATCTTTATTGGAACTATGCCTGATGCCAATGTCATCATCAAAAAACTTAGAGAAGGTTTTTCTTTTTATCTATTATCTCTTCATTCTTCTAATCTTTACTTGTAAAAAAGAGTCTAAAACATTGAGTCTTAGCTGGAGTTTGATCATTGATGTTTTTGTTTTCTAACATCTGGGGTTTTTTCCATTTTGTTTTATATTGTTATATCTCTTGTTTGCGTGTTCAATTATTCCACTTCATTTTGGCTTTCTCTTGAAAGTGAAGAGAATAACATGTCAGATAAAACAAAGAGACCTTTCCTATTGTTTAGGTATCCTTGTTTGCTGGCATATATGTTTTCTTACTATCAATCTGATATCTAGCTATTTTAAGTTAGGAATTTTAATGCATAGGTAGGGAATGGCTGGCAGTTTCTTCTCAAGCAATTATGCTTGACGTATATGGTCTTTGGTTTCTTTGACTTGTACAAAGCAAATAACCTTTTCCCTTTTATCTTTACCCTACCCCGAAGAAAATTGGATAATCTTTAAGGTTTTACATGGGGGGGCTGTATTTGAGAAAATTCATATTGGTGGTGGTGAGCAGAGTGGAATAAACTTGGGAAAGTTGACAACTAGATTGGAGAATTGTTGTTTCCAAATTACCAACTTTTCTAATATACTCTCACAGTGGGAAGAAAAAATGAGGTGGCCTGTGATTCATAATGATATGCAGAGCCAAAAGACCTTTATTTAGTTTATAGATTATAAGGACAGAAACTGGTGGACATGGTAAACCAGTTTTTGTTGTTTTCTGTTTCTTGACATTTGTGATGGATGATGCTATTTTCACACTGGATATGCAGCTGAAGGACTTGTTTTTGGTAATAGCGTTTACTGGATACGCTTTGATGAAGAATTTTCTGAAAAGGTACTTTCTGCTACGTGTATGACATTATTTTTTTTATCATTACCAACGGAGACAATATCTGATGATAAGAACTCATTTCTGTTCTGATTCAGAAATTTAAATCTTCAAGCCCCTTTGGCATTCAGTACAAGTTCCACCTTGAGGTAACATTCCTTTGATATCCTTTCCCTAATTTATGCCTTCTGAGTTAGTTTTATTTTATGTCAATACTTAATTTATCATCTCTAAGACTCTTGCAAAGTTAAGGCAAAAAATTGAAGATACAGAAAATAGGGGCTATGAATAAAAGAAGAAGGTGTTTTCTTAAGTACGGTATCTATCTATTAATATATGCATTTTTCTGGTCTATTGGCTTTGGTCTAGATTAAATGAAGAATGGATTGTGGCTTTACACTATTATGTTGGTTTTATAGTTAAATCATGCCATGACTTTATAACACCAGTTCAGTCTCTACCACACACACGACTAAACCCACCCCCCCCCCCAAAAAAAAAAAAAAAAAACACACACCCACATCCTTCCCGCTGTCTTTTTTTGTTTTTCTCTGTCCTCTCATCAAAGAACTTAGCGGCTTTTTCAAGTCGCAGAAGGGGAAAAAATGAGTTTTCATTGTGTATCTCTTCGTCCCAATAATTCTAGGATCTCTTCATTGACATTCTAGCTCGTACCTTTTTTGGGGTATAAAGTTTGGGTTTAGGTTATGGTCTACCACAAACATGTTGAGACACTGAACCTCTTGTTGCAGGATGCTGTTGATTGTCCTGAGTGGATTGTTCCCTTTCACATCTTCAAATCATTAGCAGAAGAGGTATGTATGTGTTTTCTACAGTTTTTTTCTCGTGATAAGCTGCTGAACATCACTAATCAATGGGGCTAGACTGTCCCACAAACATACTATTTTTTGTTGGTTCCCCTTGGACACTGTTTAAGCTGCTCTTACAAAGACAGAAGGTAGTTGTCATTTATGGATGGTTAATCTTCAAATGATAATGGAAAAGGAACAACGAAAACGTGTGAAAATAGTCGCTCAATCAAATGTACACTTACCGTCTGTCCTTCGTGTGCTGAGAACCTATTGAGATGTGCTGCTACTTTGACAGTTCCATTGTAGATGAAAATGTAGGTGAGCATTCAGATGCACACATCTCATCTATACATCCTTGCTTGTCTGAATTATGCAGTATGATTTGGAGCTAGTTTTCGTGAAAAACTCGCATCTATTTGTGGATGAATACTTGAAGAAACCAGATTTTGTAGAGCTCATGCGGAGGCTTGGTGCTTTGGGTGATGGAAACCAAGACCAGAGTAATTTTTCATGCTCTTCCTTTTTTATTCCTCAGTCTTGTTATCGGTTCTCGTGAACATTAATATCGCTGGGAAACATTTGAACTTTACTTGGTAATACTGATTTCAGTGGACGACCTTTGGTATTATACTGGTATTATGAAACATTAATATCCAAACCGCTCCTTGACATGTGAAATACTGTACTTCAGTTTAACCATCTGGTGCTTGAGACACAAATTGATTAGTTTTGCCTTGCAAAATCCAGGTACATTATCACCAGATGAGTGGGAAGTTGCTTATTTATACTTGTCATTTGTATTGAGGAAGGCAAGTGCAACATCCTTTTATATGTCGATGTATCTGGTTTATTCATGTATGGAACACGTCAACAAAGAGGGTTAGTTTCTGTTACTTAGCGATGAGACTTTCTGTTTGTTACAGCGAGGCCAACCAGAGCAGAAACGTATAAATGGTAGACGAGACAAAGGCAAGATGCACGTATCGAAAGAAGACATTACATTTGTTGGAACTGAGATTTGATGAAGGGCATTAGAATACCTGGGCCGAAGATAATGGTGTCGGATGCATTTCTTCAGATATTTCGGTATAGATTTGACACGCTGTTTAATGTTGTACTCTTGCAGTAGTGCAATCCGACGTTGGTCTGGATTTGAAACAGCTGTTCAATTTTGTAGAATTGCAGTAATGCAATGTAAAATTTGTTTTATCAGCCGTTGTTGATCATAAGAAGTGAATCTATGAAGATCGCGAATAATGTATTGAAGTAGCAGAGGAAGTTTGGTAAACAGATTATATTAGTTGTCCGAATGTGTAACAATGTATGAAATTTACCAGAGAAACGGCTGTGACAATTCCATCCACCAGTTTCATTTTCATCTCTTGTTCGTAGTTGGATTGTGAATATGTAGCGATTTACAGAGACAGAGAGAGAGAGAGAGAACTGTGCCGCCGTGGCCATGGGGCTTTTATGAGCCCGACCCACATGAATTAGACCCACAAAGTTCTATATACTGGATCAGCGTACTAATCCTGGCCCTAAGTCCCTGTAGTTTGACTTTGCAGATTTATTGAGATTAATATTGATACACGAATCAAACTACCAGAGTTCGAGATTGTATATAGTTTGTTAAAAGTTCGTTTGAAATTGACTCATGGGCGAAACTCCATTGTAAACGGGAATAGCGGTGATCGACTATCAAGAACCAAGTCAAGGAAGGAGTTTGGATTGATCCCTCGGGGGAGAGAGAAGATATTCAGAAATGGAATTAGGTCTTTGAAGGTCCAGTATTAGCTAGCAATTGTATGAATTCATATTTTGATGATTTCCTAACAGCTAGGAAAGCGTTATTAGCTCTTTTGAAGAGCACAAGTAGACTGAATCTTTTGGATCTTTGCGTGCCAGAACAATCATCAAAATTGACTGATTAGTGGTGGGAAAAATGAGAATGATAGTTATTCTACTTTTTGTTTCAACGAACAAAAAGGTAATAGAGGAGAATTGGCTCCATAAGTAGAAGGCGAAGCCATAACGAAGCTTCATAGATAGCTTCGCTTCCTTGTCGCTTCTTTCTGGCGACTAACTTATCAAGTGGGTGTTTGGTTAAGCAAGCTACTTTTTATATCGGTTAAATTCCTATTAATAATAGGCTGGAATGGTAGGGAAAGAGGCTCTCCCTACGTCAATGGAGATAGAGAATTATCGTTTCGTAGCCACTCTTCTACAACAACTTTTTACCCAATATAATCACGAACGAAGACAGTGAATTGAGTAATTTAGGTGTAGACATAGACTTTAAACTTCTTAAAGTTTCAGAAGTTTGAAAAAGTCTACTAATTTTTATTTATCAACTCTATCTAGAATCCTATATTAAAGATGCACGTAAGAATTAACATAGTTTAGGAAAACTTTATGTCATTAAGACTGTTAGGCCCTGTTTGTTAGAGGTAAAAAGAGGTGTATAAAATTTAGACCTCGGATATGAAAATTGGGGTTGTCATATTCGAGATTTGTTAGCGGCTTTAGATCCCAGATATGATATTTGGGGTCCAAATTTTATCCGCCTGGAGTGCGATAAAATTTGAATACTCCTCTCTCTATCCATATCTTATTCCTCTTTCATATCTCTCTTCTATTTACGCAAATACCATTATTAATTACAAAAATATCATTATTAATTATGAGAATACTATCTACATATTCATATCTATCATATCACTTTCCTCAAAAAAATACTTAAACAAGTCCTTTATAATTATTTACCCTTTATAATAAATCTCCTCTCTTACTATATCCACAATATATATCTCTTTTATAATTTTCATCGCTAACAAACGGGCCGTTAAAATAAATACACCCAAAAAAAATAGCAATGTCGAGAAATTAACAACCACCATTCTTATCAAAATAAAAGTGAAGGTCAAAGAACAAGAAGTAATAAATTTGGAAAATTAAAAGCTATATATGAACAAATTGAACTTTAACTGAATGATAAATAATTTCAAGGCGTTTTTCTGGTGGTGAATGACGAAAACTTTTAAAATGCTATTAATTTTTATGGAGTCAATTTATATCTTAAATCACGAATTCTTGTATTTAACGGTATAAAGCTGATTTGAATAAACATACAAAAAAAATTAGTACATGCTAGGTGTAGTTGTTAAGTTGTTAAACTGCATGACATATTTTTCCTGCATTTTCTACTTATAATTTTAAATGTCCAAAATCCAGGTAAGAAAGAATAAAGTATCCAGAAGATTTCCATCTCAATAATTTTACATGCTTCATTATTTATAATATCCCACGAACTCTTTGGAAGCATCATTGACATAACACCTGCAAAGCAACACAACATATTTAAAAACAAACAAAAAACAAATTCTCAATTTTTAAAAGTAATAGTTTTTCCTGTCTTTTTATCTAAACCTGATGCTCACATCATCAATAAGACTAGTTGCATGCCAAACAAGAAACACCTTATATTAAACACTTTCGTTAAAAGTCATATAAAGTATAGGGTGAATTACACTAACCTCTCTCCCGAGGTTTTTAATAAATACATTGATCCTTTTGAAGTTTTCGAAATTATTCTGATCTGTTTTGCTTTTTAAACTATTATATATGCTCCCATTATTAAAAAGAAAATAATTTTCACACACCCATTTTGTTCATTTGCATTTCTTTTTTGTCCTTATTATGTAAAATTATTAAAATACCTTTCTATTCAAATACATGAGAGGAATAAAAAATTATTTAATATGGTATTTCAGTAACTTTGTATAATAATGACCAAATAAAGAGTGCAAATGAACAAAAATGGTGTATGAAAATCGAATCCATATTAAAATTGGTTAAACGTTATGAGTTAATTAAGGTATTGAAATTTCAAGTTTGGATTTTTTTTTGACAAAATTGGAACTACAGCATAATTTTCATCACTTCCGAAATAGACTATGTTTAATTTTTGAGATTTTTTTGAAGGCGAAATTCAGATAGAGTTTTTGAAATTTATCTGAGTTTTGATTTTAGAAAAATCTAAAGGAATTTAACATAGACTATTTTAGATATGATATGAATTATATTGTAGTTTATTTTGTCAAAAAAATTCAAAACTTGAAATTTCATAACTTAACTAATAGCGTTTGACCAACGGTAAGAATGGTAATTGTACAATACTTTGAAAAAAAATGGAGATCAAAATAATTTTAAAAATTTCAAGAGGGTTATTGTATTTGACAAAAACCTTGGGAGAGGTCAACGTAATTTATGCCAAATGACATTGATAATATACTTATAGATTAATTACAATTATTGGAGGAAATGCTACAAATTCTTGTTTTAAAAAATAGGTTTTAATTAGCAGCCAGGTGTTCCTCAGAGAATGGGGAGACAAAAGTCTAATAATATAAGGCTTTAGAAGTAGAGTAGTGTTTCCTTTTTGCCATTTTCGTCCTCTTATTTAATTTCCTTCCTCTAACCTATCCATAGCATTTTCCTATTCCTTTGTAGCCTTATGAGAAAATAAATTAAAAGACATGTCTCTCTCTCTCTCTCTCTCTCTCTCTCTCTCTCTATATATATATATATGTATATGTATATGTATATGGAGAGATGGAAACGTCTCAACAGCTTCTTAAGAATTTATTAATTTATCACTACTGCTTAACCTCAAGTAATTATTTAATGCGCCCAAAATATCATGTGTCATTTCACTTGACCAGTATTTGGAACCAATCACACAACGAAGAATTTTATATACAAGACATCAACACCCACCCACACATTCACACAATTGAGTGTGTCGTAGGAAAAACCATAATGATTATTGATACTCAAATTTCAGAAAATAACTTCATTAAATATCAAAATAGAAATTATGGAACAGAAATAGGAAATGAGTAGAGCAAAACCTATACAAATCTCTGAAAATTGAAAATGTACATATTACAAACCGAATCATGTCATATCATAATCCCCTTAAAATAGATTTGTTCTCTCATCGTAAGTATTGGAGGTTGCATCAATGTCTATTTTTCAGAATAAAACAACTAACACATCTGATGGAATTAACATCAACCAACGACCTCCTATCGAACCGAGCAGTGCCCGTCTCTTTTTCACTCAAGAACGCGAATATAGAGATATATTGTGGACTATAAAATTCTGGTATCTAAAAAACATGGAATGGATTGATTATTTGTACAAACAAATGGACTTTTCACATCCTAAACCGACGAGACCTTTTCTCTACAAACCATGAACGGCTTTTACGAATGAAAAATCTTTCAGTTATCGCGTGAGACTACTCCTGGTGTCTCAAATTCTTTTACCACCTTTTGGAATTTCCACCATATATTGCAATAATTCAATGGTTGGATTACCACATAAGCAATAATATGTAATTCGACGATACTAAAATTAAGTTCTTAACCTCAGTAATGACAATATCACCTGTTAATAAGCGATCTCAAGAAGATTTGAAACGGATAAACACTTTAGTTTTAAATGGAGACTTTTAGGGTTTGTCTAAGTTTTGGGTTTCCCTTGAATTATTCATAGGATTTTTAAAAAACACGAAAGATTAAATGCAAGGAATTTTTTTTTTTATTGTAGTGCACAATGGTAGTCACTTGATAATCTGCGGTCTCAAAGAAGAGTTTAAATTAGAATTCAGTTCTTATACTTGCATATTATCAATTCTTGTGCTGTCTCAATTCACAAAAGAATTTACTCTGATTTGTATTCTTTCCGTTAGTGAATGTTATGATTGATTTTTTTAATTAATCGATCTGAATATATACTAAGTTATCAAAAAAAACTCCCACTAGCTATTATTTATAACAGTGAGGAATCTTGACGGCATAGAATTCAATCTAATTGGACGTTATACTCCTGAAAAATAATTAAAAATGAAATCCACTAGTTTTAGAAAATATAATGTGGCATTATCATGCAGAATAGAACTTGGTGATAATTTTAAATATATATTTCACCCAGCAGTGATCAGTCCTAATCTCAACTAATCTTTCCAATTAACAACTCCCTATATATATAACTTGAGAAACATGCATGCTTATTATTTATTAAGCATGTTGTTTAACCTACAAACAAAGGAATTATTGACCCCATTTTTAAATTAAAAAGAAAAAAGAAAAAAGAAAAAATATTGTTAGGCTTCAGTTTCTAGAGCTTGCTTCCATTAAGTGCTAGTCAGATCAAAGCCATTCCTATCGTTGACCTTAATCAACGGCTTAGATTCAATGCCAAGTTGATAGTTAATTATTTTAAGATGCATCTGTGGTTGGGGTTAAATCAATAATAAACAATAGGCACTGTTGATGACAGGGTTTTGGGCCCAAGAATTGGGCCGGATGAGGCTTAAAACCAGGGCCCGGCAAGAAAACATATCGGATATGCCTCACGTGCGGGTGGGGTTGGATCCAGTGCCAGTCAAAGTCAAAATTCTATCTACGGCTGGTCCACACGTGTTAGTGTCTTCTATTGTACAGGATATACACATGTGAGGTGTGGTATTAGATATAGATTTGTGCGTACTTCCACAACCACCCAATTCGGTGGTGGAGCTGTGGTGGTAGCCGTCGTGGGTCATCTCTCTCTCTCTCTCCCCTCCGATGTATATGTGACATTACACGTGAAGTTTTGGACACAAAGTCCGGGTTTTCGGATGAGTGGCTCTTAGACTTAATCGTTTGGTCTTACCTAATTTGTCATATTTTAATAGTTAAGTGTTATTTATTTGAATTTTATTGCCCACTTTGAGGGTCATTGGGTAGAATTTGGGGTCCATTTTGACTCAATTTCCTAATGGTCACTACTTCATTTGACCAAAATTACTTGAAATTAATGTTACTCCATTTTTTATTTTTTAAATTTTTATCAAATTTGTGTTTAATTTTTTGGATTAATTATTTATTTTTACGAAAAGTATCTAGAAAGTAAAAAATATGAGCAGAAACTTCAAATAATTTGCTAAAGACAATAAAAATTAAAAATGCTATTTTTTTATATTTTTGGTGTTTTTGGTGTTTTTTCACTGTCCTATTCGATTGACATACTTTTTATTCTTTTTTTGTCAAGACGGATGAGAATACACATTCTAATGATAAAAAATTATAAAATATAAATAATATAGACTGTTTTTAACACAAAAATAATTTAGTCTGAGCGCAGAAATATTTGAAAGCATAGCTTTGGGAGGAAAAATTCTAAAGATAGCATTGAATTTGGAGTTATTAGGTTTCTAGCGTCTATAATATAATGGGATTAAAGTAATATTAGAAAAAACACATTTCTAAATTTTAGCTTGTTAGGTTGGTGGGATATGAGAATTGAAATCGAATTATATGTTTGGAAGTCATATATCAAGTTTTTGAATTAAAATTTTAATAGCCGGATCATACATTTGTCGTATATATAATCTCATAAAATGTGCTGAATAATTATTCAATGCTTTCCTTAAGCGTAAACAAATTAATAGTCCTAGGATTAAATTTTGAAAACCCTCAATGAGTCACAACTTTATAGTATTTGGATTATACGTCAAACTAATCACATTATTTGTGATAATACTTGGGTCAGTGTCCCTAACACTGCTTTATTATTATGAGATGACAGCATTGTCATGGATAATTATCCACTATTAACTCTTTCGATATTTTGTTACTTTCATTGTCAATCAACTTGCTTTTGGTTCATTATCAACCCATAACACTCTACAAGCAACCATCTCTCTCTCTCTCGTTGTTGGGCCAAGTACTGTCTCAAAAAGAAAAAACTTTCTTTCACTTTCAGCCCCTAAAGTAGTTTCCAATCTCTAAACTTTGCTTAAATGCATCAATCACCTCAATTAGTCTCTCACTTTCAAAAAATTTATTAAACATTTTGGTGATAACAATAGCGACAAAAACTCCCTTCACCAGTAGCTTTCGTCAATAGGACGTTATAGCCGAGATTACCGTGATTTGTTATTGTTGTCATGGGCAAACAATTATAATTTATGTGTGGAGTTATTAGTCATGCTAATTGTTTCATTTGTTGTTATGCGCGGCTTGTTTAGCTTGTTAGTACAAGAAAATTTGCTGATCTAATATAACCATCAAACCCCCCGTGTGGACTATGAACCAATAAAAAGACTAAGATCCTTCCTCGTGCACAAACAGAAGATAACATGGTATATATAGATTTATATAAAAGCAGCTTTTGACATTAGCTTATTGGTAATTTGATATAACATTCCAGTTATGTGTTATGAGTGCTGTGGAGTGAATCTAAAGCCAAATCACCATTTCAATTTCAATTTTCTTCATCCTTTCACTTTTCCATTTTTTTTCTTTTCCAATTTCTAACTCAATTTGTTTTACATAATTCAACATTGGAACACTTGAGAGACCAAGATAGGTAAAATGTCTTTCTCAGTTTGGAGGAACCATACTCGAGTCGAGGACCAAAGGGCCATGAGGATCTCTCTCTCTCTAGAGCCGGTATCTTGACTTCCAATAGAAATTTTAGATGTCAAAAATCTGCCTCCCTAAATGTAAAAAATCTCTAGAGATAAAATTTCTCTCCAAAATCCCTCTCTAAAAATCTACCTTGACTTGACATAAGTGTCTGGTATTTATAGGTATACCAAGCTTGTACTCCAATGTCAGGTGTTTCAATACCCAATCGCCATGTGTCCTTTTCAAAATGTGTGACCACGGTAGCCCCGCTCCCGCTATGCCTCGCAGTCACTGTAGGTCTCGTGGTGACCCATTCTCCTTTGAAGCTACCGATCCACTAGATCCCCTTTCTTTTCTGAGGATAGAATCTGGGAATTATGTACATAGCATCTCCGTGATAGTTGTCATCTAGCCTTCGCGGGCTGCTCAATAGAGCCCTGCCATAGCGGCTCAAATAGGTATGCGCTAGGATTGAAATTATGAATTTGGGATTTCATGTCAATCTTGTCTTTAACATCTCCTTTATTTGTCCTTTGGCCACATGGCACCTAATAGATGCTAATCCCTCAGTGCATCACCTTGGATTCCAGTAGCGCGCACTTAGATCGTTCCCCTCTCTTAAAGCTTTACCTTTGCGGTTTCATCTAAGTCTTGTCTCTGACCTTCTATTGCTTCCTTCGCGGCCTTGCCTCGACCTATCTCGGCTCGTCGGCCTCGCGGCCCAAATTTTGTGGGCCTAAATCTTTTGTTCGTAGCCTACACTCTTCACATACCTAGAGATGGCAACGGGGTAGATCGAGGCAGTTATTAGGATAATTGTATTCCATTCGCGAATATTACGACGTCATTTTAATTTCGGTTGGATTTGGAGAACGGTTTGATTATTGGTCTAAACCATAACCTAATCAAACCCAAACGGCTATTCATTCGTTCCTACCATACCCATATCTACGGGGGAAAAAATAGTTATTATTCAAGAAAAATTAAGCGGTTCGGTTTGAATAGCCATCAGTTTGGTGCAAATTGCCATCTTTACACATGCCCTCTTCTCCACAGGTGTCTTCAAGAAGAAAACTGACTGCTCAAAGTATACATCTTGACAAATAATCACTTTCATCCAATTATGTAACTTTGTTTCTTTAGTCATAGTCGCGTATCGAATGCATATAATGTTTTTTCCTTTTTCTCAAACCACTTTCAACATAGAGGGTGCTGACTTAATTATGCCCTAACTTATGCCTAAGTTCTGCAAGAAATTCATCAATTATATATGTTGAGGTTTCACTATTCGAAGATCCAAAGAAGTTAACATCCAAAGTTTTTTTTAGCAACTTTGATAAATATCAATAGAAACCTCAATTTACTTAAGAATCTAACCTAGCAATTCCAAAAGTGTCATTGAGCAATGTTGAATAAAAAAAACTTTTCCAAGCTTATAGTACCCACATTTGCCTGGAAAATATTTTATCATGTCAGCTCTTTTCACACCAAAAAAAAAAAAAAAAACGTAACAAAAATCACAAAAGGGTAACAAAATCGAGTTTTTAAGTTTTAATAAATTGGAGTTAGTTATATGAGTCGGTTTTTTGCGTTGAGCTTTGTCGATAGTATCCGGATAGTATCGTGTTTCCTTATACGTAAAAACTATAGATTCTTTCAGACTATCACATCTAAAATTAATTTTGATTTACCTCTGTCTCCTTAGTACAATCATCAACAGTAGTCTTTAGTACAATCATCAATAGTCATGCCATTCTAACTAGTGTGTTCATTTATCTAAACCACTTTAACTTATTTGTTATCATCTTATCTTCTATCA
Source organism: Arbutus unedo (assembly GCA_014822125.1). Classification (NCBI taxonomy): domain Eukaryota; kingdom Viridiplantae; phylum Streptophyta; class Magnoliopsida; order Ericales; family Ericaceae; genus Arbutus; species Arbutus unedo. The sequence goes on along the minus strand of JABCMJ010018641.1, from coordinate 1,024 downwards.
ATATTATCCCTAAAACAAAAAGGGTTCCATAACAAATGGATTACCCATAAAGGGACTACATTGCATGGACGGATCGAAAGTAACCCTGCCTTGCAGCAGTGACCTTGACTTTATTTTTATTTTGTTGTTTTGGTTTGTGACGTGCCGAGATGAAGCCGGAGGCCAGTAAAAGCGGTCGTCACTATAAAAAAAAAATTCCATTATTAGATAGAGAATTTTTTTCTATGAATTATATAGTTTTACTTCTATTAAATATTTTAAATATACTCTATCATAGTCTTGAATATATATTTGTTTATGTGCAGTGAAATTTTTAACTATGTCCTGATGACTGTGTGCGCATAATTAATTTGAAGTGACACACTGGCTTGTCCACTATTGAGACAGATGTGAAACATCGAAAAGGACACACATTGACTTAAAGTAAAGTACAGAATATTAGGTGTAATTTTGAAACATCATCATGCACTCGTGGTGGATATATAATCGGATATTTGTCTCCAGAAAATAAAAATATCTTACAATTTTTTTAATTCAGGAAATGACATCACTGCCCATAAACAATATACAAATATATCTTTAACAAAAAGTTTATATAATAATTTGATATCTTTAAATTTAACATAAAAAAATTCCCTATATCCAACCATATAGTTTCAAATAACACTCAAAATGGAAATTGGCATCTGAAACTAAATTTGAAGCAAAATAGTTAGTGTTAAATTTATGTCAGAATTGACTGTTTATTTAAAAACAAGATTGGATTATCAATTCATTTATTTTTTTATCGTTGTTGAAATTGAACAGATTATTTGCATTGTGTCTTCGACTTTTAGCTAGGATGCTTGTTGTTGACCTTGGCCCAATCGACCTTGTTTATCGAGATTCTGACCTCAGATTACGGTTGGAGGGCGAGTGACTGCTCAACCTACTTTCGGGGCTTAAGGTTAATTTTCACAAATCCACTCTTTGTGGGGTGGGATTGAATGAAGATCAAGTTAGGAGTCTATCAGTTTCTTTGGGC
>JABCMJ010018633.1:0-12446 GCA_014822125.1 Arbutus unedo | reverse complement strand
GGATATGATATCTGGGCTCCAAATTTTATCCATCTGGAGGGAGGTAAAATTTGAACACCCATCCCTCTATCTATATCTTGTCCCTCTTCCATGTCTCCTTTCTATTTACGCAAATGCCATTATTAATTACAAGAATGTCATTATTAATTACGAAAATATTATCTACATACTCGTATCTACCATATCACATTCCTCAAAAAATACTCAAACAAACCCTTTATAACCATATGCCATTATTTAATAAATCTCTCCTTCTATTATATCCTTTCTCTTACTATATTCATCATATTCTTTTTATAATTTTAACTGTTAACAAATAGACCGTTAGAATTATGTTGTGATCTTGTGTTGTCACTTCCAGAGAAATATGGATGTACTTCAGTGCATATATATTTGACTCAATTCAATGAGCCTTTGATCTCGGGAATTACTTTCCCCAATTTAACTAGCTAAAAGTACAAGAAAAAGTACACATTTTATTTTGTCTAATTATTTTTTTACTTATGTATTCAAAAATTGCTATTTATTTTGATTATTCAATGAAATTAACTTAACTGACTAGCAATGGGCTCTTCTTTGGGATTGTTGTCATCGATGACTTGGAACTTGGGTTCTTCGATTTTGTCCTCGGTACGTGGCGAATTCAGGGGCAGGAAAATTACACTATGAGCTATTAGGCTTAATAAATAATCTTACATGTAAAACTCAATTTATGTACATAAACAGAGTAATGCGCAACATAACATAACGGAAGCAATAATAAATAAGTGTGGAAAATAAAATGAATCATATGTAGTCAAGATGTTATAAATTGTCAAAGTCAACTTGTAAGTCCGTGTTTCCAATGTTCTTAACACTATTACCCATTAACACCTTTGTGTTGTCGGAATCCAGTTTAAAATCTTAATTTTGGGTCTACAAAAGCATTGTTCACAAATCAAAATCTATAATTCTTGTAATACTCTCGTCTTATATGTTCCCACCCCTATGTTGAACTGTGTTCCTAATCACAGGAATTCTCTTGTTGGAAGAGGGAATCTCTATGATTAGGTTGTAGCCCTCTGGGATTGAAAGTACCACTAACTCGGCTCGTCTTGGCCTTCTTTGGGAAGTAGCAGTAAAGGAACTCCACAACTGTAAGGGATCTTTTCCCATTGCTTGCTTGGTGCCAAAACACGATTATGGAAATCAATAGCCTCCAAGCATTCGTCCTTAGTTGGCTAGGCGCTAGGTTAAGATAATGGAGGATCTCCTGGATTAAAGGATGGAAAGAGAGATGCAACACGCACTAGAAGTTGCTCTCATAGAAGAAAAGCTCACCCCTACGTATGTACAAGCCCTCTCATCAGCATTAGGCAACCTCAAGCGAACAGAAGCATGGATTGAATAGTTGAGCCTAAACCTATCCAGGTCATGGTTTGTCAGCACAGAAGCGACAGTTTTGGCACTAATGGGATATCCTCCTGGGTTAGCAGCAGGACCGATCACGAAGATTGGGTTCACACGAAGTTATCAATCTCGTCCCCTACCAGCCTCGTAACAGTACCAGACCACAGGAGTACCGTTTTGGCCACTGTTCCGACATATTTTGGGTTGTTCCGCCTTGTTCCAGCCAATACCGACATATATCGACCAGTACCGTACCATACCGGTCCATATTTAAAAAAAAACAAAAAATTCAATTAATATTTTTTTCGATAATTAGATATAAATTGAAGATAAAATCATCTTCTTTTTTTTTATGTTTGGTGATTTATTTTTAAATTGTGATGTTTTATTTTATATGTTTAATATAATTTTTTGTTAAAAATATTATTTAAATATGTACATTAATTTTAGCAATAAATTTGAAACGGTATGCTAGTACACACAAGTACCAGTATGTATCATACATGTAACAAAATTGATACACTCGCCGATATGAGATTGATAACTTTGGATTCACATTGAGAATGTACTCCTCTAAGGATTCCATAGGAGAGTTGGAATCAAAATTGGTATCCACATAAAATGGTTGTCGTATGGTTCCCTTGATACTCTAAGATCGTGTGACAAAGGCAAGGGCAAATATGGTGTTCGCGTACTAAGGAACCGGGGATTCCCGGTCCAAAGGTCGATCGAAGGACACTCATGAGACGCTTTCCAAATACAACAGGAAATAGGAATATAATTTGAAAGCAAAGAATGTTTGGGAAAAATCCCGTGAGCAAGCGAAGCGGGATCGGAATCCAGGATGAAGGTATTTTAATAATGATTGAGGAGAAGACTGAATGAACAGAATGATTGCTTGAGATAGGGTTTGAGTTGGTAAGGGGTTAAAAGTTGAGATAAAAATGAAAAGAGTTTGAAAACACCCTTTTAAGGGATGTTCTCCCATAAAGGAATGAGTTGAAGCAACGGTATCCATTAGACGTGAAGGACCGTGAACGTCAAGGATGGCACCACGTCAGGGGTGGCGAGGGATGCGCGTGTAACTGCCAAGCATGGGAATGTCTCTTCAAGGACAACGGGATATATCACATGTGTAGGATTCGACGATAGAAGCAAAAAGGTGAAAAGATAGGTGTTTAATGCTGGTATAACCACCGCTTGTCGGGTCAAGAAAATATTCCTTACGCCTGAGCTCACACTATGACGAGAGAATGAAGGACAACTGATGAACCCGATTTAGCTATGATCAACAAAGGACCGATCAGCGGTCAACTACACTCCAAGTCTTCAAAAACTACACAGTTTGATGGACGGTTGACCGACCGATCGTCAGAATCTCATACTGGTCGGTCAGCACCCGCTCAGATGTGTGTGCTCTTATCAGAACCACACGTTAAACGAGGACAAGGAGAACTTTTAACGAGACGGCCCTAAATGCTCGGCAATCTTGGAGACCTACTCTTTTGGTTGCTGACTTGATCGTCGAAAATTTCATGGCCGAAAAATCACACCCGACCACTGGACCTATTTGCAGGAACCAAGACAAGAGCGCAAGAGCGGATCCCAAAATTTCATACAAGAAGGTCACTTATTTAGAATAAGCTTAAAAAAGAAAATTTAGAAATCACACTACAATATAATAAGAAAAATAGTACCGTTTTAGGTTTTAAATAAAACATCGCGCACATGCCGTTAACAAAAATTTATATTAAAATTTTGAGTTTGCAGTTAATCTCGAAATATTTTATTTAAGTAAACGGTAAATTTTTAGAATTTTTTAAAAAATAAAATTCAGATAACACTGCTCAGTTAAAGGGGTTCAAATGAGCAAAGTAGATCAATGCAACAATGACAAAGGTAAAAAGAAAAAGAAAAAATATATATATTTTGTCACCGCCACATTAAAAAAAGTGACTGACACCGCTTATTTAAATCTATTTCGATCGTAATTTCTAGATTTTATTTTCAAAAAAAATAAAAAAATTTAGCGTTAATTTAAAAAAATATTTTAAAATTAATCACAAATTTAAAATTTTAAAATTAAAATTTATTAATGATGTATGTGCACATAACACACACAAGATGTGGTGTTTGTATTCATATTTTGTACCATCAAAGCAAAGGTAAATATTTGTTGGTTCTTTATTGATATGGGAATGGTTAATGCATTGCATTATTGCAAGAGACAAAATCACATCATAACTATTGTGCATGATTTCGTATGGTACAATTATATAGTAGCTAGCTAGGCTCTTTGTAGCATACCTTGTCAGTTATCATCTAGCCAGGAGCCAACCACTCATAAATCTTTTCATTTTTCATTCCATAGATGTTATGGTTATGATATTGACAGATTAACGAAATTACAATTAATAGGATCATAACCGATTTAGTTCAGTTCGGTTTGGTAAGATTTATAAAAATCAAACTAATTTTTTGGTTTTCAAAATCTGTAAATCGGGGCTTGGGTTGTTTAGCTTTTTGGGTTATATTTCGGATAAAGCACATCAACTTAAACAAAATTAATCAATTTAAATTCAACTATAATTTTTAGCCAAGTCAGTCCGGACAGGTTTTTAACGTCCAAAAACTAGACCGGATCTTCGATTTCTCAAAAGCTTCAAATAAATAAAAAAATAAAAAATTACCAAAATCTATAAAATAAATCCAATTGAAACTAATTTTAAACCATCATAAAATTCATCAACAATTCGGGCCATAACCTAAACAAAATTAAACAACTTAAATTCAACTATAACTTTGGGCCAAGTTGGTCCGGTCCGGTTCGGACAAGTTTTTAACACCCTAAAACCGGGCCAAATATCCGATTCTTCAAAGACTTCAAATCGAAACGAAACCAGACCAAATTTTGGACTCCTTAAACTAAAAATGCTGTTTGATTTCGCAACTTTTTGTTTCACCCCATCGATTAGACAATTTTTTTTTTGGTTGAATATATTTTTTTGGCATTGAAATTCTTCAAAAAAACATTTCAAAAACTATGGGATTGAAAAGCTCTTTAGTCTAAATTATCATTTTGTTGAAAATAATGATATTTTTAAAATTTTATTGAAGTTTTTAAAATTGTTGTTTGTCAGTTTTGTTGAAGCTATTCTTTTGTCCTGACCGACGAAGAATAAAAAAAGGTACAAAAATGTAGACCAAGCAAGGTGATCTTAAAATTGCTAAAGACAACGAATAATTATTGTAGACATTAAAAATTTCACACGGCTTAATTGTCGTTCGATTAATCAAGATAAATAAATATTTTTGATTAATTAAAAAATAATAATTAATCAAAGTCTACAAACAAATATTGAGACTCTCAAAATTATTTGGATTTAGTCCATCTAAAAAATGTGATAGAGGTCAAAATAGGCGGATTGACCTTATTGGCTAAATGATCATGAAATTGGGTTAGCCCAGAGATACAGATCCATTCTAATTCTATCTAGGTCAAATAAATAAATAAATAATACTTTTTATATTGACTTGAGATTCTCTCTATAAATAAGTGACAGATTTATTTTGAAAGGTAAATCAATGAATAAGTATTTTTTAAATTGAAAATGCTCTCTTCTAGCCTATAAATAGAGGCTCTTATTGTGAAGAAAGGGGATCCAAGAATTCTCTCAAGCTTTCGAGCATTCTTCAAGCCTCTTCTCAAACATTCTCTCAAGTTTTTTCGAGGAATCAACAAGCATTCAAACAAAGCCGATTCATCTGTAACTGCACTCCGTCGAGATCAAGCTGCTCAAGCCCTCGATCAAAGCCATCACTCCAATTTCTTCATTCAAGAAGTCATTAACTGGTTTATTCAACCACAAGTTTCAACAGCCGTTGGATCGCTATAATAGTCGGAGATCGAATCAGAGGAATAGTTCTTTCAATTACGAAGAACATAATAGAGATTGTATCCACTTTACATTTAAATCAATAAAATATTACTTTGTGCATTTTTTTCTTGTCTCTATTACAGGACACGACTTTGTGTGTTACAATTGTCTTTTTCAATATTTGTTTATATATAGTGGATTTTTAAGGTTTTTTATCATAATTTTTTTAGAAATGAATGATTAGTCCAAAAGACTTAGAAAATTTGACCCCAAAAAAAACTTTAAAAATGAGGATAATACTCAATAATTTAGGCCCATTTGTTCTTGGACACAAATAATGAAACAGGTACTATTCATTGACCCTAAAATTGTTTTTTTGTAAAACAAAATTCGAGAATTGGTAGAATGTCAGTTCCATGGCATGGTAAGCCAAAATAAGTGATGGAGATTTGTATTGCGAGTCTCCTTTAACGTCTTCTCGCCTCTAGTTTTCAGAGGCAGTACTTTTGGTAGCTCTATTTCAGTTTGTTTGGTTTTGCAAGTAGTTGGATGGCCCTACAATAGAATAATGCTTATGCTACCAGCTAGGACATGACCCGGATTGGGGTACCTGCTGTGTGTAGTCGGTAAGCAAGTTGTGTCGTGCATTAAAATTACGTAGTTTTAGTATTCTTAAAAAAATATTACAAATTTATCGTTGATTTTAAAAATTATTCTAGAATTAACCGTGAACTCGTTAACGAAATTTTCTTTTGAAAATTTTGAGTTTTCGGTTAATCTTGGAATAGTTTTATAGAATGAGCGATTTTGATCATTTTTTCTTTCTCCAAAGTAGGACAGTAAGAGGATTTGTGAAGTTAGTTCTTTTTTTTTTTCTCTCTCTCAAAACAACTACTTTGGATAATTCTCTTTTTTGGTGCCAAGCAAGGGAATTAAAATAAAAATTGGGTTGTTGAAAGAAACCATCACTATATATGCATTAATATTATGTGTACACATGATAACATTTCGCTCTCCTCTGGCCCATCCGATTCAATTGACTTGTGAAAGTGAGGGGACACTTGGAAAATAATTTTTTAGCGTTTCGAATTGTAGAGTTTGAATTATGATTAGAACGAATTATAAGTATGTGAAAGTGTTTGAATGATAAAAGCAGAATAAATTTGGCAATAAAATAGTATTTTTCAAGGATAAATTATTGTAGGGTTTTAACATGTCGTTCTTGAGGAAAGTTAACGATTAAGAAATAAAAGCAATAAACACTGTAGAGTGTACGAGAAACAAGTAAAGGAGATCATCCGTCAACGTGTCAGTTATTAATCATTCCATGTCGTTCCACAACCCACTCATCGATCATGACCATTTCCCATTGATTGCAACGCATCATATAACTTTGTTTAGTGTTGAACATCAAGAGAGGATTGGGCTAATCAATCCTATGGGCTAATCAATCCTAAGGGCTGCTCATACTATATCTTCACCTCGAATCAATTTTTGGTACAACGTCACACGATGGGATATAACTCGACATCACCCTAGAAAATAAGGGAACTCCTCACGATACTAGAATAAGGTGAAACCATTCCAAGAAATGATTTCATGACAAATGAAGTTATAGAAAAAATGACCTCTCACATAACCGTTCCACAATGTTGCTCAAACCCAAGGTCAATCATAAGGATGCCCCTTAACGAAGTCTCAACTTTAGAGTACGAAAATGGACTTTTTACAAAGAGTCAAGAAGGATGGTTCCGATATTGGATGGTTCCATCTCTAATGTGCATTCCATATTTCAAACCAACCCACTTCTATGCATAACGTTCCATCAAACTTCATTGAACATCACGATTTGCAAGACATGCCTTTATAACACAACACGTGTCATTCTACACCATTATCCACTACATCTATCATGGTTTCCGCAACATCATAGTTTTGTATGCCATACTACTGTTACAAGCCAAAGTAAAGAGTCAATTGCCGAAAAAAGACCTGGGGCAAACAGTCAAGGTTGCTCGAGTGAACCTTAAGTTTCTCGAGCAACATTGAGGCAGTAAGGGTTGCTGGACTAGCCGATTTGGAGTCTTTGTTTGCTTCTAGGAATACTCTACATTTGTCCCCAAAAGTGGGGGAGTAGCTAAGCGGCAAATAAACGACTAAGCATGCATAACCAGCTCAGCCTTTCGTAGTCTGCTCGACACCTCGGTTAGAATTGTCTAGGTCTTCTCGGCTGACTATGGTTTTCTCTACTTAGCGAGTTGATCATAGGTGGACCAACCTGAGTGGGTCTCTCCAATCCACGACAGTCCCAATCCGACTAGAATATTTGTATCTAGAAGATCACTCCTACCAGGAGTGTACCTTTCAAAGGACAAACTATAATGGATTAAGCTTGTACCTGCTTTAGGATAAGGATTTGAAGACTCTTAAATGGTCGCACTATTAAAGTCTTATCTCAATACATGAGAAATAGACTCATGGTAGGATTCAAAGGTCTAGGGGAGTATAAAAGCACATTCTAATACGGTAAAAGATACGACATTGGTGTTTGCTTAACTTTAAGTGCACTTATCTACTTCATATGCAAATAATTTCTAATTTAGGCATCAGAAAAGTGTTGATCAATACCATATTAATGTTCTAATTTTGTTATAGATCTTTGATCCGGAAAGGCGCTACCAACCACGTTATTATGCTTAGTTAGGCCAGATTTGGCTTAACTCGATTATTTATAATTGAGTTTTGTCTCTATTCAAATTTTTTTCGTATTTGTTGTTTTAACCTCAATTTTTTTTGTAGATTATTGGTCTGTCTCGATGAGACGAATCTAACAAGTATAAAATTGTGTCCAAAAGCTAAAAAAAGTTATTAAATACGATGAATAAGTACAAAAAAATTCTGTTTTTAGATTATTTTTGTCTTTTCTAAACTTTTTTCAAATTTGGTCCATGATTTATAATTTTTCTGAAAGCTCTCGTCGAGAAGAACTAATAATTCACAAAAAGTTGATAAAAAACAAAAAAAATACAATTTTTTTAAAAATAAGAATGAAACAATAATCAAATAATCAAGTCAGGCCAAATCTGACCTTAGTAATTTTAAGAGGTGGACTAATACCTTGATTTTCGTGCCTATTTTTATTATCATTTTAATTAACTTTCATTTTTGTTGTCTTTTAATTTTGACCAACACTGTAAAGAGAGTAAGTGGCGAGATGAGGACAGAGAGGGGAAAAAAGAAAGAGAGAGAAAATTAAAAATTAATTCCTTCTCTTATGTTTTTTAAGAGACGATCTTTCACTTTTTCCATTATTTTTGGACTACGATAGCTCAGATACGATTAAAGATTGGGCATTTTTTAGCTCTTGGATTTGATCTGTCATGACAATAAATTCTTAGACTTTTTCATAGCAAAAATAGTAACGTCTTTTAATTGTAACTACAACGAGAACGAGATTTACTTTGATGATTTCTTCATCCACCTTCACGAGTGAATTCTAACACTGCAACTAATTTTTTGCGAATCTTATTTTCATATTTTGATTTAAATTTTGTATTTACTTGAACTTTTAATTTTTTTTTATAGCCGCTGTTTTTATTTCCTAAAAACATTATCCACCTGGCTATTAATATTTAGTTGCTCATTCCCAAGCGTGCGAAGGAAATGCTAGTCGGGTCAAATATCTATCCGCCATTATAAAATCGCGAAGCCCACTATTTGACTTAAATCACGATAAAAAGATAATAATGTTTACTCACTTAGAGTCCGGGGTGAAAGAAATTTCGAAAAAATTAATCGATAAAAAATTCACAATTAGGTCGGTTCAAAATATGAATGGTTTAATTTTAATTTTGGATTTTTTGATTTGATTTCAGTTTATTATATATTTTGTCTTGGAGCAATCGAACCAATTTCATAAAAATAGATTTCAAGTGTTCAATCTCAATCTCAATCTCATTCAACTGTCCAAAATAAACAGAGGAAGGAATTTTTTTCTTTTTTAATGTTTTGTTTTGAGTTTTATTTTATTAATTTTTGTTCTTAATGGGTATTTTGGCCCAAATACAAGAGCTTTGAATTAGTAGTCCAACATGTGCTAATTTGTATGACTCAAAAAAGTCTATCACATCCGAAAATACCAAAATCTCCAACCTAAGGATATATTCCACCCTAACCGATTTTGGTCCCTACCTAAAATTGGTCAGGATCGGTTCGCGGAATTTTTACCCCAAAACAACTGAGTTCGGTTTTTGAAGTCTCAAAACCGACCAAATTCAAACCGATTTCACCCCTACTTAGAGAATCTCTGTCTCGTCATTTTTCTATGGATTTTTTTATGCATTGATAAAATATTATAAAATTTTCACAATTAATTTTAAGAGGTGGACTAACGCCTTGATTTTGGTGCCCATTTTGGAAATTAGATGGGTATAAATATTGTTTCATGGTTTGTGCAAGTGGAATATTATTGGTCCTTGGTCAGCCATTTCCCTGTTAGGGGGATTGTCTGTGCGAATGAGTCTATATACAGCGTGTCGAATATAAGCACTCATACACTAAAGACAACTCTCCTAACAATCAAATATGAGAACAAAAAAAAAAAAAATTGCGAATTATACTTCTCCTTAGCTTGCGTTAAACCATAAGTTTCTGCTAAAGAGAGTTGCTACTTGCAAAAAACTGCAATTTCTTTCAACTGATTAAAATTCACCAGGAATGTATTTCAATCCACTCATTTGGGCCCTATTATGTCTAGTTGTTACTTTTAGGGTCCCGAAAACTAATTGACATTAAGTTGAGAATAATTCTAAAACTGTCTAGATCTCTCGGTTATTAAAAAAAAAATTTACTAATATATCAAGTTGCACATTAAATTATACATCATGCCCACATGACATGTAATTATAAGTACAAATAAAAAAGTGGATCCTATAAATTTTAATATGTATTCAAATTAGTGAATGACACATAAATATAATGTATAACGTGATGTGTTAATAGTATTGCTCTAAAAAAAATCTAGTCGTGCACGCCAATCACCATTTGCAAGACTATAAGGTGTGGTCCTGCAATTATGCATGTTATCTTTTTCTGTACAACTTGGGATGGATGCAATATTTAATTTTATCTCTTGGCCTTGTTTTCAAACTACTCCATTATTAAGTACCATAAATTTCACTTACCTTTTCCTGAGGTTTTTAATAATTGTAAAAACCTTTTGAGATTTCAAAATTTGCATGCGCCGTTTTTCTTCTCTACCATGACGAATCTACATCTTATGTTTTTGAAACTAATATATACTTTGCCCTACTATTAAATTCCGTTAGTTTTGGATGAGGTCACCATAACCCATAACTAACGGAATCTAACGGCGGGGGACAAAGTGTATAACAATTTCAAAAGCATGAGAGATAACTACAAATTCTAAAATTTCAAGAGAGATTTTTACAATTGTTAGAAACTTCAGGAAAAGTAAGTGCAATTTACCCTAATTAGACCAGGTTTTGAAATAATCAGTATCCCACTAAGAGCTGGTATTGGCCGGTACTCGATGAATACATGCTATTGGCTACCAGCTTTAAGAAAAATTCATTAAATATAACAAGAAATGACACAATAAATATCCATACCCGACTATTGAAGAAGGTAAAATCCAAATAAACACAATTAAGATTTCAGAAATGCTATTAGCATAGAAATGCACATGGAAACCCCCATCGACTGTGTTTGAAAATTACACAATCCCCCTCTCTCTTCTTTATCTCTTTCTCTCTCAAAAGGTTAGCAATCAAAGAAGAAAAATATGATTTTTTCAAAATATTTTTTTATCTTTTTTATTCTTTTTTAATTTTGCATCAAATACTTAAAATAATTGATTTGTCTCGACGAGAGTAAAAAAAAAAACTTATGATCAAAAGCTTAAATTATTTCTCTACAAATAAAAGTAATCTAAAATAGTTAATTTTTTTTGTCTTTTCTAAACTTTTTAAAATTTTGTTTGTATTTTTTTATTTTTTTGATTCCTCTTGTCCCGACGAATTAACAGGTACAAACATTTGACGAAACACTAATAAATGAAAATTTTTATGAATAAAAATACCAAAAATAAATATATATCTTTCCAAATATTTTTGTCTTTAGCATTTTTTTATTTTGGTCATAAGTAAATATGAGTAAAATAAAAACTAACACATATTTTTATTGAAGCACATAGATAGTGATGCAAATATGTATTTTTATTCATAAAATAAAAACTTATGACCAAAATAAAAAATACTAAATATTCAAGATTCACTTTTTTCTATTTTTCTTTTGTTTGTCGTTATTTTATGAATAGTTTAAATATAGTGATGTAATTTTGTACAGTCTTTTGGACCATTGGCACCAAAGTGAGTCCAGTTTTATTTTGAAATTTTAAAAAGATAATAAAAATTGATACAGTTTACCATAAGTTTATATAGTGACCATGTACGCTAAAAACAGAACAAAACTAACCTATTTATTAATACAGTTTACCATAAGTTTATATGCAAGACTATAACAAGTCATGTTATCACGCAACTTCTATGTTGTTTTCAAAGTCATGAGGTTGAATTCCACTAAAATTAATTACTAGGAGTCATTAGAGGTTTGCTCAGTTATTAATTTCAGAGTCCCAAGAACTAATATGTATTAGGTTGGAAATAATTTTAAAATTGAACGGATGCGTCGGAAGACTTGCTGTAATGTTATTTGAAAGGAAAAACTGATAAAGGTGTAACGTAGAAAAGGTATTCAATGGATTGATTGGATCAATCCACAGAGAGCAAAAGCTAAACAAAAAAAAAACAAAACAAAGTCGCAGTGGGGGCGCCACCACTAAGCGTTGCTTGCCTCAATTGCTGTCTGCCTCTGGGTGGATCCAGTGCTAGCTTGGGGTAAGTCCAGCAAGCCTCCGAGGTTGGACAACTTTTAGTGTGAGACAATTTTTTTTTTGTAAATATAGAAAATTATTTTAACTATTTTGTAAAAAATTTATTTTAGAGTTGCTTATTTCCTCCACATCATAGATCAAATTCTTACATCACTTGGGTTCTGTTCAGTTGTCGAAAAAATTGTACAAGAAAGTTGTTTTCAGAAATATTGAAGTGAGGTGAAGTAAAATAAAATGAAATTTATTTTTTTGTATGTATTTATTTG
>JABCMJ010018612.1:0-62768 GCA_014822125.1 Arbutus unedo | reverse complement strand
AAGGATGGGCACGATAGGAGTTATACATCATCTTTAAACTTATTTTTTAAAGATGTAAAGTAACTTCTCTTTGTAGAATCATGTACTCAAATTCAAAACATTTGTAATACTTTAACCTGTTATTTTGGATATCGGGCCGGGGGTTCCCCTTTTTGGGTTGTAACAGTTGGAATTTTATGAACTTATTTAGATTCGGAAAAAAAATAATGATTTAGGAGTATTTTTTTTTTAGAATTGACAGGTTTTATTTAAAATGTGAATGTTTTTATTATTTAAAATCGAGGGCGTGACAAGTATTTAGGACAATTTTGAGGCTTTTAAACTCATCTGGCAATCCATATAAGGTATGAACACACAAGGTCGTCATCGGAAATCGGGCTTCCAAAAATTGCAAGTCTTTGAGAACAATCTTTAATTAAATCTATATAGGTTTTCATACTTTCAGTTTTCGAAGCATTGCACAATCTTCTTTTTAACAGATGAATATGAGACCTTGAAAAAAGACCAAACTAATGTTCTAAGACTTTCCAAACCTCATATATATGATTGCATCCGAGTAAATGTTGAAGTGTGGCTACAAAGATTGTTGCAGTTATGCATGACAACAGATGTCCATCAATAACTGACCAAGACAAGTAATCAGGATTCACAACCTTCCCTTCATTTACTAAAATTTCTGAAGTAGGACAAACAATAGATCCATCTATGTATCCTAGATATCCATTTGGACATGTAGCATTTTGAACTTGAGTTTTTCATATCATATAGTTGTGTGAATCTAGTTTAGTAGTCACCAAACTCTAAAAGTTTGATACTAAAAAAATTAGTGACGAAGGCAGATTTACGGAAGTTTGATTTTCTATAGATGAATCAGAATCTAAACTTGTAGTCATTGACTCGCCTTTCAAGAACAGACGTATATGAAAACACAAGCTAAGAGAGATCGAACCTGAAATTGTCTTTAATCTTTCTCAAAAAATTTCTTTTCTCAAACTGAGATCTCTTGAGGCATTTCATCAAACATTTGAAAGACGAAGTAGATCAACTCATTCAACTTTCTTATTGTCTTTGGATCAAGTATGACTTGAGTCTTGATGGCTCTGATACCATGAAAATAAACACGAGAAACAGAAAAGAAGAAAAGTGAAGTGAAAAATGTAATCTGATATTTTTATTATTGATGATAGAGATACAACTGAGGTAATTATATGAAGAGAACGTAACTGATTTTCCCTCCAAAAGATAACCGACTTACTCTTTCCAACGACTACAAAATAGCATCTGTCTAAATAACTTGGAAATCCACGTGAAACAATACACAGATCAGTGACATGAACTTAAAACTATTTTACACTGTTTGGGTTTGGTTGAAGCTTTGCATCCTTTACTTTTCCATTCATCTTATCACTTTGCTCGATTCTTTCTCAAACTTGACAAATTTGGAAATACTAATTTGAGTTCCAATAGCCTTTATGGGTTGTCCCTTCAAATATTTGTCAAAATCCCAATAAATCTTGAATGTGTTTTACCTTCAAAACAATTTCTTTGTCGGTCCGATACCTGGTTTCTCTCGATCTGAGCTTTAACTTCCTCACTAGTACAATCCCTTCAAGCTTGGGATCCCTTTCTACGCTAAGCGATTTGATGATAGGGTTGCAAAAAGAATTTCAGGCGACTTGAGGAAGAGGGAAATGGATGGCGGGTGGTGGGGCGGTGAGATTCACGAAGATGGTGTCAATTTGGCAAACATTAACATAAGTGTATATATACACACAAATTTGGAAAAAATGAGAAAAGTTGAGAGAGAGAGAGAGAGAGAGAGAGAGAGAGAGAGTGGTGAAAGTGATGGTGGAGAAAATAATAGAAAAAATATTAAGTTACTAAAATGCTCTTAGAACAAGTTAGCGTTTGGCTTTTCATCTTAAAAAACAAACGTTAACAATTGAGCTTGATTGATAGCAAACATACATTAAAGGTCAAAATCGAGCCATTTTGAATGATAGGGACCAAAGTGAGACTAAGTTCAAACTTGAAGGACTACTCGAGTAATTTACCTAAAAAATAACAAACGTAATGTGTATATACATATATAGAGAGAGAGAGAGAGTAAGCTTCTATTGAAAGATTTCTCATTTTACTAAAATGAGGACCTCCAATTTCCTGATCAAATATTAATGATCAGAACCGTTCAATGTGTTTAAAACATGTTTTACGTATATTATATTATATATATACATCGAATGGGTCCAACCTACGTACTAAAAACTTACATAAGTTATTATTTATGTAAATGAAGTTATGCTAAACAAAAATTTAAATTTTTACCTAACACTTAACTTGAGTTTTAAAACTCAAGAATAGGATCTCATTTCACTGTAACAAATCATATAGAAATAACGATGCAATGAGTGCTTTATAATAGTTGCTTTTAAAATGTAAAATTCAAAAGTATCAAAATTGGTGTTTTTCATAATCAGCTTTTTAAGTAACTCAATTATTATTGGTTCAAAAGCAAAAGGAGAAGTTGTACCTTCCGAGACCCCATAAACCAAAATTACGATTCCAAAAGCTATCGCAAAATGCCTTTACAACATTTCATATGCCGACAACCTTTTTGAATTTGATGACGCAATCCAATGCACATTGAAAATCTCTATCTTCCAAGGCAGTTGTGAAGCGGCAATAGCTAGGAATTCCGGTCCATGAAGCACTGTTGGTGCATAGCCCAGTGACCTTGAGCATGGCTCCCCTGATATTTGAGTTGTCAAGTTTGGCTTGAAAAGCCGTGGGATCACCTTCTTTGAGTGTATATTCTTGCCCAAATTGGCAGACGGTGTTGCCAC
The DNA here is from genome assembly GCA_014822125.1 of Arbutus unedo. Taxonomy (NCBI): domain Eukaryota; kingdom Viridiplantae; phylum Streptophyta; class Magnoliopsida; order Ericales; family Ericaceae; genus Arbutus; species Arbutus unedo. The sequence continues at coordinate 59,925 of JABCMJ010018612.1, read as the reverse complement.
CACGGAAACACCACCGCGGGCTTCAAGCACATTCCACCCACAAGTCTCTAGGGTCTGTTGAAGAAACATTTGCAAGGAAAATTATATGAGACTATGTGACCAAAAACCAGAGGCTTTAGGAAGGGGGAAAAGAAGGACTTCTTCATTTGCAATTACCAACTAAAGGCTCGTAAAGTCAGTCGCAGAGAAAGAAGCAACGTGTTGAATATAAGTTCTAAGTCACTAACTATACCTCTCCTTTGATCTAAGGTTGTAGGCTAATCTAGATCAATATTCAACCAATTAATCTAGAATGACTCAAACATTTGTCAATTGCTAGTTGAAACTCATGTTCTATTCTCCATATGAAATAATGAAACGATAATGATGGAGAACATGAATGAAGATCCGTAGGAAATAACATGTTAATTCAGTTGAGGAGCATTAAATTCTGCGCAACCCCTTTCCCATTGTTTTATGACAAGACTTCAACTTTTAAAGGTACAACTGGTGTCTTGTTTGGTACCTTAACATAGAATGAACCTTCTCTTTCCGTGACAGACTGAACATGGATAAACATGCTATGAACGAAAGGTGTACAGTTTTACCATAAAAAATAGTTGAACAAGATAGCGCATCTAGAATGTACATAAAAGATAAGTTGCGAAAAGGCAAACTCAAGATCTTTTAGTCTTCCTTTTATTCTATTTGTCAGGCATATGGGACCAAGTCACCGTACTTCATTTCTAGGACCAGTCATTATTTATGTTTGACCCAAAGTAACCAAAATGAAGGCAATTCAACAGTTAAGAAGAATGATGACCCACCACCATATGGTAGTTCAACTTCAACCTTCAGTTAAGTGATCAAGCTACTCGATGATCAAGTTACTAGAAGTGCCTTAAATATTGTGAGTTAAATATGTGGGCACATCCAAATACAGGAATGGGCTAGGTTACATGAACTCTTCTAAATTTGTGAAGTTACCACGTAGGACACTTGACACTTGAACCTATGCGTCGAGTGAATTGTCTAAGTGCTATCCCCTCTTTGGCTTTGTCTCATTACTCAGCTCACTCGGTATTTTGCCTTCTTACCCTGAACTGATAGGGCTAGAATGAAATTGTCGAAGAATAAGTTCTTGTAGTTATGCCTAAACTAGATAAACTGATTACAAAGAGAGGAAATAAAGCTCCCCTTGTTTGCCTAAATTTCACTTTGTATTTTGTAAACCCCAGCTATTTCTAGGAATATACTTCTCTCGCAATGTCCAATACAAATAAGATGAAACTGACACTTGGACACATAACTACAACCAAAGACCACGCAAGTCAATAAAGCATGGCATTTTACAACTTGTGTGGCATAGCGAAGGCGTGTATCATATGGTGTGCTATGCAAGTAGAGATATACAAACTACTCTACAGGCTTAATAGCACTACTGTCAGTATTATTCACTACAAGAATTTTGATATTTGGTGACTAATGAAATTTGTCACAAATTGTATGATTTTCCTCTCAAATGGTATAGGTGACAAAAGGGGTGACGAAATTGTTTCCTCAACCAAAGGCCGTCACAAAAAAACACTTGGTGACGAAATTTTTATTTCCTCATCTATAAAAGACTATTTCGTGATGAAATTCATTTTCTCACCTATAGTGATTGTTTTGTGACAAAATATCTCATCACCATTTTGACATGTTTTTTGTCACCAATCATTAGTTTCGTCACAAATAGTGACTGAAAAATGACAATGTAAACAACATAAATGAGAATTTTTTTCCGTCACCTATAATGCTTTAATTAAATTAAAAAAATTAAATAAAATAAGAAAGGTGAGAAAAATTTGTTTATAACACTCCATTGAGAATACATTGTTCTGTCCATTTAGAATTCAATAGATTTTAAATAAATACCAAAAAAAATACCAGAATAGCTACACATCTTCATGACCAAATGTACTCATGTACCAATAACAAAAGTAAGCAAACTACATGAGTACCATATTTACTTCTTATCCTACACATCATCAAAAGAAGGAATAGTTCTAGCATCATTGAAAGACCAAAAACAGTAAAGACCTGAAGTTTGATACAAATAAGAATCAAGTATCCAAAAAAAAAAGTCTTCATAGAATAGCACACATGTCATCTTCCTCGTTGTCAACCTTCTGCATATACGATCTGTAAACATAAAAAATACAAAGTGACTCCCTAATCAATAAATATTGGATAAATAGTCATGTATACTTTAATACGAAACTTCATGATATTTTATGAATGTAAATATTAAAAGCATAATGTACTAACCAGCAAGTCGTTAACCAATGTACCTTTGGCGTTTAAGATACTCTATAACACTGGCTAACGTCCTACCATGTTCCTCTTTCGTCTCAATTAGCTTGTGTATCTTATTGTTTGCTACTTCCATTCCTTCTGTTTGCTCTTGAATTTTGTTAGTTTGCTCTTGAATTTGGTCAGCTTGTTCCGTTGGCCATTTCAAATAACTATGAACTACAAATAGATAGAAACGGATACATACCTATTACTATATGGACATATATGTATATTAATATAGGTATCATAAAGAGAGATAGGGAAATTAATATGCACATTCCTACCTATTATCACACTTTGATAATTTTCTTAAATCCATTAGAATTAGACATGACCAAAACTGAGCACCAAAGGACACGAAAGAGACAAACTAAAAGGTTGTAAGACCTCAAGCATTGACAACTTAAACCGAATCTAGAGAAAGAACAACAATGATAAACAGGCGTATTAGAGTTATTTTTGACTTGAGGTACTCTCTTTCAGTATAACAAGTAGTCACTAGGCAAATAAAAATGCATCCCCTAGGAATAACAGCAATGATAAAAATGCATCCCTAGAACGCCTTCTTGGAAATTAAAAATGGATTTAGGCACTCAAATTTCTCACCCTCTAATCTATTTAGTTCGATGTTCATAGGCTCAGGCCAAAACATGCACATAAATCAACATTTGGGTCTATATGGAACCATGGAGGGATAGGATGATAGACTTAAAGATTTCTATACGTGGAAACTCCCGTTTGTTTAATAGAATATAAGCATCAAATTAATTCATCACACAAAAGCTGCAGCAAGCACATGAAATAGTAGGATTAACTCCTTGGACAAGCAATATCCATGCCACTAACGATTGTGTAAGACAAAAGGAATAAAAGATCAATCTAGCAAGCTGTTTGTTTAATAGATTGTAAGCATCCAATTAAATCTTTTATACAAAATGAGGTTCAGAGTTAGGGACTTACAATGCATTTGCAATTTTGATAGAGCGCCACGTTCACCCTCGGCGGGGGTTGTTACCGGACAAGTTACACCTGCAAAGTTGAGTCCACAATTAACTCAAATAAAGACGATAAAGGAGTGCAAATAGTAAAAAAACTCATCATACATGAACAAGTGGTAAAAACTAAAAAATAAGGAACCAAAAAATGGGGAACTACTTCTCACAAACATATCATCAAATAGTTGGCGTGCAGAAACCACATCTCTATTGCTCAAATAGGTTCTGACCTTTGACTTCTTTTTGATAATAAACATTTGGCTCAACCATGAATCAGAGTAGAAAACGAAACTCTAAATCAGATTTTGAGACAATACAAAAGTCTAAATCGAACCCCTGGATGACAATGAGAAGCCATACGCACATCTCGCAAAATACCAAAGTAAATATATCAACACTCAGCAATGGTGTCGAATCCGGAATGGTGTGACTTCTAGTACATGATGGTGGTGCTACTGGTGAACAATGGAGAAGTGAAGGAAATGGCGTGAGAGAAAGAAGAGGGTATAGTCATGACAGAGAACGAGATCTACTGGTGAACGAGACTTTCTAGACCTCGAACCGCCCAACACAGATGCACACAGCACAATAGACACGTTTTTTTTTTAATATACACGTAAACATGAAGAAAAAAAGGAAAAAGGTAAAAAAAATAGTTACTAATTTAATTATTTATTAATTTTCTCATAGTGCTTGATATGGATTAAAAAATTTGAAAGGTCAAATTTTTAATTATAAATAATAATTTTTGTAGTAAAAAAATTGACAAAAGGATAAAGACCAAAGTGGAGTTCTCTCTTTATATGAATAATAAATTGGGTGACAAAATAAGTTTTCTCACGCAAAATTTTTCATTTAATAAATTGGGTGACGAAATACATTTCGTCACGCAAAAACTTTCTTTTTAATAAATTGAGTGACAAAATAAATTTCCTCACACAATAATTTTCCTTTTGTGAGGAAATGTTTTCGTCACATATTAGGTTTCAAATAGATTAGGTGACGAAACAAATTTCCTCGCACAAAACTTTCTTTTTGTGATGAAATTGAGAAATGATGGGAACATATTAGTGACGAAACAGAATATTTCGTCACCTAAACTTTAATTTGTCCACTCATTTTGTGACGAAATTTATATTTTCGTCACTAATGGATGATATATTGTGACAAAATATAATTTTGTCACCTTAAATATTTGTTCCATCCTAATTGGTGACGAAATAAATTATTCATCACAAAATAAGCATATTTAGAAACGAATTTTACGTTTGTCACGGGCATTTCGTCACAATATCACATTTTTTTTGTAGTGATTCTTGCTGCTTGTAGGTTGGTTGATAAGATTCCAAAATTTGGTGACAAAATGGTTGACCATTGGAGATATCAGCATATGTGGCACGAGATTTTCGATCTAACAATAGGCACAGAGGCTGAGTTCACATGGGTTAAGTTCAGCTGAATTTTGAAAGAAAAATACCAGAAAATGGGTGGGGCCTTAATTCTGAGCTCTTGGAAGGGTATGTCTACTGATTCTACTACTACTGTCGAGAAGCTCAAGACACCTATTTCCTTTTTATTTTATTAAAGATTGCCTTTTACTCCTAAAACTTTAGCCATTGAAGAACAAGAAGCAACAGATGAAAACAAAAATATATTTAGCACTATATCTGACAACTAAAATCCAAGGAATACCCGCAGGATTTCATGTTAATGAAACTGGAAGTTAATTATTATAGGCCATCTGACTGTTTTGATAACTACTTTGTTGGCCAGCTCTTAATAGATTCAACATACAAAACAAGAAGCCTATACTTTCAATTTGTGGAACAAAAAACTAAAAAGAGAAATGTCAAATACAGGAATGCTTATGACAAATGAAAAGGTTCATGTAGATTAAATACTTACTTCTTTCAAGCGCTCAAATCTACTAGACAAAAAGATTTTTCTGTGCTGCAATGGCATTTAACTGGTCTTCTGCTTTCTGTTCTCTAAGATCCAGCAACTTCTTAAGAGTGTATTTCAGAGTGCTGTGTGGTTTGCTTAGTCCAGAAAAGCTATGGAATGTGTCAATCAAAAATGGCTCGTTTAGAACGAGAAAGCCAAAGGTGAGGCCTCCAGTAAGCATATTCAGAGACAGTCCTCCTAACAGAGACACACAGAAAGTCGACTCGCCACAACGGTTTAGTTTTGTTAAACTATGCTCCAAATCCACAGTACAGCTGTCCTCAGAGCCAAATTCCAATCTCGAAAATGAAGTGTCAATTATTACTCTAGCGCCGAATTTAGCACATGTGTACAATATATTCCCCATATCTTCTTTGGCATAACCAGTTGGGTTGACTGTTGGACCAGAAAAATATACCCATGGTTTTTTCACAGTCTCCAACACGGCTGTGAGTGCCTTTTCTGTCAACTTAAACCCACATTGAGACTGGGTAGGGATGGTCACCATGTTTGCTTTCAGAAATCTGGCAATAGAAACATGATTCCCATTTGAGCCAGATGGGAAGCACAGAGTTCCACCTTCTTGAATGCAGCAGAGGACAAGCTTATTGAAAAGAGGTAGTGAGCAGTTTGCATATATGAAATTTGAGTTGCTATTTGTGCTAAAGCCGTAACTACTCTTGATAAATTGTCTTAGGCTGGTTTTCACATCAATCTCTGATTCCATTACATTCTTTCTCGCAAAGCTTTCAAAAATAGCAGCCTTTACAGGAGAAGGTATAGGCAAAAAGCTTTCATCCACATCCATATGAACAAGGGAAGAGATATCTGTCTCTGTTATTGACAACTCAGCATGATCAAGGATTGAGATGGTGGAACTAGAAAATCCAATCATTTCTCCAGCTTTCACCTTTTCACCTTCTCTCTGAAGGACAAAGATTCAGTAAAATGTGAATATAGTCCAGCAGAGATAAACTAGCAGGATTTTTTACCAAGAGTTTTCAGCATCAGCTAAAACTAATTACTGCATAACATTTTTGTTTTTCATGGAAATCACATAACAAGTTTCACGTTGACATTCACAACAACATTGGTTCATTTAGCATTATAGACTTTAATCCTACTTACCAGCAAAAAAAATTTAAATCTTAACAAAAAATAATTCAAGCGGTGGTAGTGTGGCTACTTGAAATGTTACTTATCATTAGCAACTTTTACAATTAGAATATTGATGCCTTACAAAAGATCTTCTAATAATTCAAAGCTCCAAGCAGATGCATCGAAAGCACTCAGTTGTTTTAGCAATTCATCAAACGACCAAAGGATTAGCAGAAGTTAAGGACGACCTGTTTTTATCTAAGGTAGTAGAAATGGCTGCGAATCCTGAAAGGAATAGATATGGCGTTCTACGATAACTCAGGCTTTAATAATGTTCTCTCACTGGTGGCTCTATGTATGGCTTAGGGTGTTGACATGAACACCCTCAAATGAGATTAATCATAGGAAACATTATATCGCGATTCACTTTTTCATTAAATTTATACTAGACTCCTCTAGAAAAGTTAGTGAACACTCAAATGTTTTACTATTGAAACTCAAAAAGATTGATGTTCGAACTCACTTCATTACTCCAAACACCGATATAACTTTAATCAAACCCATAACACAACCAGTTTTATAGCCCTTCCGTTGTATACTTATTTAGAGCTCATTAATTCCTCTCTCATTATGTAATCCAAGTGGCCCATTACTAAGAAGGCAACATTGTTTTTATTTTCTGCGACAGAAAAGGCATGGAATGGGAGGTCAATGAAATGATTTCTTGCTTGTGCATATTGAAAGAGATGTATTTAAAAGCAATGATAATGAGACAATTATCTACTCTTCCCCAGACGAAAAAAGGGAACAGTTAGATAATAAAAGAGTATTTTCACAATAAACAGAATTTAAATGCATGTTAGGTATGAAAATTACTGAAAACTAAAGTGGTAACTTTAGGGTGATTTAACCTCTGCATGTGGATGTCGATCAGCAAGCTGAAAGGCCAAAAGGTCGTAAAAAAGACAACCATAGTAGTATTGGCTAATCAAGGCAGTCTTCCCTTCTAATAGTTCCACAGTTTTGGACAGTGCTTTAAAGATGGTCTCTTCTTCTGATATCATAAAAGCCACTTCAAAATCTGCATAAACCTGAATGGGAACTTGGCAACCAATATTAGAAAAGTAATTTCTACATTAAATAGGTAAACTGACTCCGAAATGATGTTACTACCAAGTTATTAACTCAAAAGGTACCTTATTTTTCAATAAACCACATAGAATTGTTGCATGTGGGGGCAAAGGAGTTATTGTGAGATATTTGAGCACCCCAATGGAACGAGGAAGGATGGATAGCTCAAAGTGGTCTGATATGTCCAAGAAAATACGACATCCAATTTCTCTTGTAGTCTCTAACAGGTGCTGAAAAGCGGAACCAGTAATGGCCTTAAATTCAGCCATTCCAGTAACTACCACCTGTGGCTTCAACTTTTTAATTAGTTCTATCATCAAATCCGATTGGCATGGGGCTTCAATTATGGTGAGCACATCCTCCAAAAGTTTATGAGTCCCTGTATTCTGCGACAAAGGAGTGTTTTTAGGTACTCATTGCAGCAGAAAAAATAGCCAACAAACTAGCAGCGAGAGACATATAAAGGAACATTTCAACACCCCCAAAATGATACTGATCCATAGTATTCCCTAGGAATTTGAGGCAAAGATCTTCCACTGAATGTATCCTATCCCCCGAACAATTAAGTGAAGCAAAACTGATGCTATCTTTTCTGAATTGTTTATCAAATAGACAATAGCCAACAAAGAAACTTTCAACCTACAAGGACTAAAATGTGGCTACAAGACATTTATTATTGAACTGTTGTGGAAGTACAGGAGTCTCACCATCTACCTAAAGTAAGTTAGCAAATCCAAAATGAGGAAACTACACCATGTTGTAATTAGGTGCAGTACATTCTGATTAAAAATCATGAAATGTTAGATAGCAATTTGGATATATAAATAGATCAATAGAATAGGTACATACAATTGTCAGCACCTCTGTATATAGTGCAAATGTATATACGTGTATACATGCACATATAAAAAAGAATCCCATCATCTGTCACGGAAAACCCGACTCCTAGACCATACCTCTAACAAATCGTACATGGCTAAAAAAGTCAGACCAATCCTTCCTACTACTCTTCTATAAGCCGTTGGCCAACCCCCAATATTCCCTTGCTTTCTATAAAGGTTCACCCTTCTAACCAACCTCATTTCTCCTTGATTTATCTTTTCAACACCAAAAAAGAAGAAAAAAATAAGAAAAGAAAAAGATAATGGTCAACACCCCAAGTTTTGTCATTCCAATATTTGTTTTACCATACGTATTTTACTTCCTTTCTCTATTTCAGATATCTCCGATGCAGAATGTTACATGCATAGCTGCAAAGGAAATTATTTGCACATATGAAAAGACCCAACAAGTGCAAAAATAAAACAAAATACCTCTTTAATAAAGGACTCGTGATATTTCCTCTGAACCTATACAGCTAGCTAAGTATGGGAATCTAGGCGGAAAACATAATCTTGTAACGCTCATCTATGATGAAGAATCAAATATGGCGGAGTGATTTGGAAATCAAAACCTACACAATAAAATCTGCAATTTGAATCTCTTATAGGGCTAAGCAACGAAGTTAAAAACATAAAGGCCTTACTAATGAAACAATGACACATATGCATACCTCAACTGCCAATGAAGTTAACCATTTTCTAGGAAGGTATCGAGTTAGATGCTCATCAACAATGGCAAGTCGCGGTGAGAATAATCGTAAAGCATTCACTATTGCAGCAGCTCTTGAAGGAAACACAATGACATTCTTGTAGAAGAATTAAGAACTAAAAATCAGGAAGGCAGTTTTTTATGCACTATGAAAGCTACAAGTAACATACTCATAGTTCTAACGGAGGATTGGTGCAGTGGACATGGTGATGGTGCTATCATGTGGTCACAAAGGTGCAAAGATATGCGAAGATGTTTCATATGAGTATGGACACTGGTTTGAGACATCTTGAATAGCCTCTTATCAAGTGGAACCAATGAAGCCATAGAAAGTAATATTGTCGTATAGCAATCGTTAACTTCTCATGATTTTTCTTAAGCTAGTTAGGCATTGGTATCAACACGAGCAAATTCAAGTTCCTACGAAACAATGGAGGTAACATGAGCATATGAACAGAAACTCTATCGTATAAGAAACCTCCGTGCTTTGGTCAAGAATTGAATAAGCTTTTCATTCTTTTCGTTTTACATACATGAAACACTATGAATGTTTATTCTTCCAATTCAAATCTAGCCAGAAGAGCTGATTTTTTTGTTAATTATTTCAAGTTTGACATACAAAAGGTAAGCCTGACTTTGTGTGTGTGTGATGTGCTTTATGCTTTAACTGTGTTATGTGTTCTTTCTGTGACTACTACATAGCATTGGTTGGCCAAACAAAAAAGAAGAGAAAAAAAATAGATGAGCTTCAGGTAGAAACCCTGCAATGCTTTGCCCCCCACCCATCCCATCTATCACTTGTTTAACATGCTTATAAAAAGAATTGAGTAAAAATTGCTTACAAGCATTCGACAGTCAATATAGGCATAATCTAATCGGAGTGGTTGAATGAATAATCAACAAGAGAAAGAGTTCTCAACTTGAAAACAAAAGAAAACGAAAGAGAGTTCAGCTTTTCAATGTTGTCTTACATCAGCAGTAAGAGGGATGTGGTGGTACATTTTCATAAATCCTGCAATGAGATTTCGAAACTTTTTGCTTCCAGCAGGTGGCTCATATGGAAACAATGAGCTGTTTTTCAAAACATTGGCAAGACAAGTGAGAAATGGAATCTTCTCATTCTCCATGGAGTCATCCTCGAAAGACAAGTCTAAAGAATTGCTGATGTCGTGGAACCCATTCTTGAGAAAATCAAAAATTCCCTTTACCTGTAGTGTACAGAGTCAGTAACTCATTATCCATTGGATTTTTTACCAAGTCAAATGCATAAAGTCCAATACTCCAATGCAGACTTGTGTGAAGTGGATTACCTGAGTTGGTTGGCGAAGTTGACAACTGTAAACTGATAAAGCATGAGAAATACGACCACCTGTCTTTCCGTACGCCCATGCTGTTCGAGCACAGATTGGCTGATCTCCAGCTAACCCCATGAAGAACTCAAAACGATGTTGACTACTCTTCTCAATTTCAACTAAAGCTGAAATATCTGTGTCAGCAGCCTGCAAAAACCAAGTTCAAGAAGTGCATGATATAGTAGAATTTGTTTTTTCATTAAATGAGAGAACGGATCTCTGTCTGATGTTCCAAAAGACTTCCTTTCATTTTTCTTTGATGGTATTTAGAAAAAACGAACTGCCTTGATTGATTCCGAATGCGCATTCTTTTGAAGTTACAAGAAAGAAGGAATTACTCAATTTCCTATAAGATATAATCTAGTTTTGTGTAGACTAGATATCATGCAAATCCTTTGAACTCTAATCTGACAATTTACATTATTTAGCAGTACCACCCTTAAAAGGGTTAGTTACCTGAAGAATTTTAGTCTGCCAAAGCTTGTTAACACAAACACCGCGACGTTTAAACAACCTTTTGCAAACACCTTGTCCGGGGCGGCCTCCCATATTAAAGATCATAATCCCCAAAAGGCTTAATGACAGAAATTCCTTCTTCGACTGCCCTAGCAATTAGACCCAGACCAAACTGGCCCTCCACAAAGCCCTTGACACTAGACAAAATACAATGTTAAACCAAGCTCTAGATGATATTTACATCTGACGATGAACTACATGAAGAGAGTTCCTCTGTTAGCCAATAAAGTTCATCAGTAAATTCACGGTCATGCTTATTCCATAACAGAAGAAGATGCTGGTCTGGTAAATGCACCTAAAGACCAAAAATGCGCCATGTATAGCTGACAATTTTTTTTAGAATTAAGGCCAACCATAATTCACGAGTAAAAACTTCTTTATGGTTATAGTTATTCTGAATTGATACATGCTTGCTTTGAATTTGGACATCAGCTAAATGATTTGGTGCGTATTATGTACAAGAAAGTGGTAGAGATTCAAAGTCCCTAGATGAACTATTTGAATTAACTTTAAAGAAATCGGATCATGCCCAATTTCAGGGTATTAGTAGTTTTTTCTTTCTATCCCGTCCCCAAAATGAGTAAATATAGAATCAGAAACCAATGCGTACTAAATGTGCATACATGTAGAAACGGGCTTGGTACCAGTCAAATGCACACAAAAGAAGCAAATAACAACATTAAAGTACTTTCTGTGTCATTGGAAAAAAATCCCATCAAGAACCTGGATAAAAAATTCCATTGTTATGTTTTGAAAGCACTATGCAACAACAATGATTCTACATTGTGCCAAAGGAGGCATATTTTTTTTCAAGAACCTAAGAATGATCAAAGCCAGAACCGGGGAGAAAAATAGATACAACGAGTATGCTTGGATTAAAAAATTATTTGAACATAGTATTATCTCTATCATTATAATCTCTCCAACCTGAAGGGCACAATAGTTACTCAATGAATGAAGAAACTCCTTGCTTGCATTTTCCGTGACCATCTTGGTCATGGCATCTGGGTTGGGGTTAAGAATTTGCAAGAAGAAATAGGAAGCAAAGGATATAAGAGCTGAATATACAAACTGCACTTTCAGACCAAACCTCAGAACACATAAGAATAGTATAAGTCATACTCAAAGGAGATCGAGAACAACTTAAAAAGAGCAAGGTATGATATCATGCTTTCCACATGTTCGCTAGTATTCCAAAATCCCAAGAATGTATCCTATAAGTAAAGTACCAATACCTGAGGTATGCATCCAACAATTCGCTCAAGTTCTATGTGATTATCTCTACAGTAGGAAAGCAGATCGGATTCATGAAACTCCACCCTCTCCAATAAAGTCTTCCCCTCCCCATCATAGATAGGTTAACCATTCTCATCTAGAGCATTTAGATATAAGTTTATCCAAGAAATCTTTACAGCTCTTGGATTGATATCAAGGCCATATACCTAAAAATAGGCTATTCAGACGCTAGTTAGATAGCTCCAATGATTGTAATCAACATATATGCTGAACATTCAGAGAAAATGAAGGTCATTGCCATTCAAGATTAGATGTTGACATCATTAGATGCTATAGGACGAATCGAAGTATCAACACGAACATCTATGTTAGCAGGATAAGATCTATTATAAACCTTTAGTGGCGACCATTTTTCAGCAATGGCAATGGATATCCATCCGTTACCACAACCAAGCTTGGCAACCGTCTTGTCTTTGAAGAGAGTGTCAGGATGTCTATTAAGTCCCTCATAAAAAGTGAAGGACCAGTCCTCTGGGATAAAGATGCTGGAGATCACCATCATTGTCAATTTCTTCCTCCTTTGGTAACCTGAAATGGTCATCGAAAAATATCAAAGTAGCTGATGCAACAAGCTAAATGAGTACAAATTTTAAAAGCTACTCTATAATTCTGTCAAATAGCTTAACTAATGTTGGAAACAAAGAACAAAAGTAAGTAAAATACAAGTGATGGAAACAGAAAATCACAAGTCACAACATAAAAAATACAAACTTAAGGAAAAAAGAAGCAATGTATAAAACTAAGACATGTTGCAACCACACATGACACATTATCGCAATAAAAAAAGCCCTCGAGCCTCCGATCCCATGCATTTAAGATCATCAAAATCGGCATCGCAAGAACCCGCTGCGATTCTTGGAAAAATTTAACTTGATTGGACATCGATAACTACTTGAGAAAATTCAACGTGTCTAAAAAAAAAATTAGAGGACAAATAGACTTTGGCACTTCGACTATCCGTTTTTCCTTGCACAAATCTAATCTATTCACGTAGCTAAAGAAGTCTGATCAAGTATTTTTTCTAATGATCTTCTAAGCAGAGTCTATGAGATGAACCACGAGATAAACGGAGCTAATGCAACAATGCAAGTGGATTAATGAATGTCACCCTAAAATCTGAATTCTGAGTCGGTTCCTTGACCGGAGGGAGGCTCCTCTTGCAACCAAATTCTTAACAAAAATTCTGTATATGAATGTATGTATCTACTTTTAATGGATGAAAATTGGATTGAGAGATTGAGAGACCTTCATATTTCTCAAGATAGATGTCTTGAATGAGAAAATGGAAAGTCTGGAGGCACTGCTCCGAGGTTTCCTTGGAATCAAAGCACTTCTGGAGGTCCGACAAGAAGATCCGAGATTCAGTTCGGGTTTTCTGATCTTCGAGCCTCTCGAGCAGTGATTGGAGCGCGTTGTATGCGGAGTCACTGGACTGCTCACATTGCTTCAAGAACTCATCCACCGATCCCCACAAACACTTACACCGCCATTGCTGAGAAACAGACTGACTTAAGTTTTAGAGAGAGAAACTAATAGAATAAAATGTTGTTGAGACGCGGAAAACTGAAGACGCTCTCCACCGAAAGAGATGTTGGTTGTGAACTTCGTCAATATTCATCTTTTAATGGGTAAATTACACTGATATCCCATAGGTTTCTGACAAATTTACTAACCTCTCAAATATGAAAGAAATTATTTTGATCACCCTTATTTTCAATGCAATTATTACTCAAACTTATAAGTTAAACTATTGAAATTTCATATTCGATATTTTTAAAAAAAAATGAATGGCATCATAACTCTTATCACGTTTTAAATAACCTATGTTAAATTCTTTAAAAAAATCTGAAATCAAAACTCAAAGAAATTTTTTAAAATTTGTTTGATTTTTGATTTCTTATTCATTTTTCCAAGAATAATCTTAAATTTCAAGTTTTAAGATTTTAACGGTAAAAAAATTAACAGCGTAATAATAGTTTCAAGAGTAAAAAAAAGTCCCGCTAATTTCTCAAACTACTATGGAGAAGTTAGTGTATCTGTTAGAAATTTTAGGAGAGGTTGTTAGTATGTTTTTTTCTTTAATCTTTTTCAAAACCGATCTCAAATGGGTGAAACCTTTTTTCAATTTTTGATTAATTTTCACTTTTATTTTCTAAATTGTTCAATTTTGTCTACCCATAAATCAATAATTTTATTAAATAGTTTCTAAACCATATAGTTTTATACTCGGTTAGTTTAATATGTAACGATCCGTTAAAATCATAATGAAAACTGTTATTTATTATTTATTTTTATTTTCATCCACTAAACTATTTATTTTTCTGCATTTCGTCCTTAAATTATTAATTTTGTCTATGTAGTCCTAATTTATATTCTTTTGCACCCAACAGTCCATAATTGTGACAAAACAATTTATAAAATGTTTATTAAAGACAAAAACTATTCAAAATAAATTAAAAATTTTAATTATTTCTATTTTTGTTGCTCTTTAAAGTTTATTTTGTTATGATTTTTGCCTTTTAGACATCTCCAACAAAGACCAGCTTTGGGGTCAATTCCATCACCCACAAAGAATGAACTTGTCTATAATTTTTGGCTAGCGGACTATCTGACGTATTGGATTTTTAGTAGGTAGTGAACTTATATTTTTGATTTCTTGTGGTATTATGATGTTGGAATGTTTTAGGGTATATGTTTGTTTACTTTAAAGTGATAATGACGACTTTGTGAGTCAAACTTGTGAATTGCTTAATTTTTGTGTCACTTTGTCAAGTTAATGAACTATTAGCTTCTGCATACTTTGTATTTTTTTTCTAATTGCTTAAACTTTATCGCTCTATATTTTGATAAAATTTGGGCTAATTTTTATCTAATTTAAACTTTTATATTTTGCATAATTAGGTAATCTAAAACGTAAAAATTATGACAAGAAACTTCAAAAATAATTACTAAAGATATAAATAATAAAAATTAAATCATTTTGAATTATTTTTGTCTATAATAAATTATTTTATACATTTTTTTGTTATAATTATAGACTAGCTTGGTGCAAAAATTACAGAATTTAAGAACTACTTGGATAAAAAGTTAACAGTTTAAAGACAAAATAAATAAAATTAAGATAGTTTAAGAGATAAAAGTTAGTCACAGATAACAATTTCTATCAACAGTTTTCGTTACGAATTTAATGGACCGTCAAATATTGGACTAAGTGAGTACAAAATTATATTATATATTTTAAGGAATATTTCAATAAAATTGATAATTTAAGGACGAAATAGATAAAAATGAAATAGTTTAGGGGATAAAAATAAAAATAGTCGTTCTTTTTGGTGAAGTAATTTTTTACCTCTACACTTTATATTTGATATTATTTTATACCATTCACTTTTAATTTAAATTCAACTTCCAATTGCATCCTGCCATCAGTTAAACCAGTTATATGAGTTGTGTGTGACTTAATTAAGGATATAATCATATTATTCAGTTATTTTTTCTTCAAACTCCTTAGCAAATTTCAAAAAGTTTAATTTTAAAGTGATGAGAAGTACACATCAAAGATTTTGTTGAAGCTTATTTAGGGACATTAAGGTTTTCTTTACTTTTTTCTTTTCATTAAATATCATTTATTTTAAAAGTGAGTATTTTTCTTCTCTTCACACTTCTATTGTGAGATTCATCCATTGCTCTCAACAAAATTCACATTCTCTCTCCTCTTTCCTCATTTATCGTGAAGTACTTTTTACAACCACTATTGGAACCTATCAAGACCAAGCAACCACCTCTACTCCTGATTCACCCTCTCATGGGATAAAGTCAAATACTTTTACCTAATACTCAAGTTGAATAGAATTGGGATTACAGAAGTATGAAATAAAAGTTTTAAATAAATTTTTATTGAGCGGTTTAAAGAAAAAATTATTGAAAAATACGGATTATATCCACAATTAATTAAGTCTCATGCAACTCATGAGACCATTTTTCATTAATCATATAACAGTTAAAAGTGTGAGGGTTAAAATGTTCAAATTAAAAGTGGAGGGTGCGAAATGACACAAAATATATAAAGTACTTGAATTCAAAATATACTTTACGGTTCTTATTATTTTTTCTTTTTGTTCACTAGGATACGCAAGATTCGTCTCAACTAGAGATGTAAACAAATTAAGCTATTTGAATTTGAGTTTTTTTTCCAGATCAATGTTAACATAAACAAATTAAAGTTGATTTTTTGTCTGAAGCTCATTTGGTATTAGTCAAACATAAATAGGTTAGCACTCAACTAGACAAGTTTTTCTAAAGGAATTGTGAACCGCTCTTAACTGTTTCAATTAAAATTCATTTGACTAGAAACTAAAGTCACCTCAACTTTACCAGAAACCCCCTATATATAGTTTAAAAATACAGTAAAGTAACAATCACGTATTACCTAGGTACTCCTTCCGTCCTAATTTGTTTGTTTATTTTTGAGATTTCAACTTATTAAATGAGACACAATCACTACTATTAATAAAAATTAACTTTCCAAGAATACCCCTCACATTCTTAGCATTAAATGATTGCACACATTTTTTAATGCATAATTTTTTGAAAAAGAGAAGGTATTACAAGTCAACTTAAAATTGGGCAAATATTTTAGGATATATAAAAGTCAAAAAATAGAGAAACAAATTGGGATGAAAAAAATACATTTTAGAAAAATTAAGTTTAAATATTTAATATTTTTTTAAAATTTTAAATTAAATTGAACACTATTATTTTATCCGTTTTACATGCACGAAGTAATTTTTCAAACCTAAGAGTGTAAGACCATCTGCTTTACAACTAAACTTTTTGCCACCCTAAAGAACAACGTAGAAGAAGTACAATTGTGATTTTACCTAACCAAAATATTTTGGAGTCTAGTTTTGTTAGGTAAACAAGTTTTGCTCATTTTTAACTGTGTGAGACCATCTCGAGATCTCATTTTAATGATTAAAATTATCTATTTTATTCTGATTAATTTTTTTAGTTATTTCAAAAAAATTTAGCTGAATCGAATATCGGTAAATACTTGACTTAATAATCTAATTTTTTACTTTAAAATTTTAAAGCATTAAAACTATATTTTTAGGTCAAATAATTATTGATATCCGATTAAGTTATAATTTTTCGTAACAACCAAAGAAATTAATCAAAACAAAATTAATAATTTTAATTATTAAAATAAAATCTCGAGATGATTCAAATGATGAAAAATGAACAAAATTGAACTAAAAAAAACATGTTGCCAATTCAATTTTACCTAAAATTCCTGGAACAGAGACCATTAAAGATGCTTGTCCTGAAATAATAATTTGGGTCATTTGTGACAAACCTTCGGATATTGGGGATTGGGCTGGTCCATTGGAATGTTTGATGATGCATGAATGTGCCATCTTGATGATTGGCATTCCATTCAAATAGGATTAATTACACTCTATCTTCTTTACTTACGATTTTTTTCATATTATTTCCTTTATCTTTTTTTAACTATAATTTTTCTCCTTTAACTATAGAAAGATAATATGATAACATGCCGTTAGTTTTGTCATCCAATATTTAACTATAAAGATCTTATGTTGTACACATGTGCTCTTAAAAAACACATATTGTGACTAAAATACCCCATGCACACAACATTATAAATAACATATAATTTATAGATTAAGTTAGTTAATATTAATTTTTATTTTATTTTATTTGTATTATTTACGTGTTAAATTCATAATATTTGAAAATAATTTCATAACATTAAACCAAATTTTGATCAATTTATTTTTTGATGTATCAATTTTAAGCTTCTTGATATTTTTTATTTTTTATTAAAAAAATATCTTTATATGTCATTATATTTTTTTTAATCTTGTAATTTTCTTCAAATTTTATGAATTTTTAAACAAAATTTATAATTTTTTTCACAAATATTACCTATTTTCTTCAAATTTTATGAAATTTTATACAAAATATTATAAATGCAAAGCAATTAAATTATACATACTCTGTAGATACTAAAATAAGAATGTTTATTGTAACTTTTTTGAAAGATATATAACCAAGAGGACATATGGTGACATGTCATTTGTATTCATATTTTGTTATAAAATAAAGTTAACATATTAGTGAGTATTAAACTATTCCGATGTGTCATACTTAAAACTCATTTATAATGCAAATTAAATTAAATAAGAATTAATATTAACTAATTTAATCTATATATTATAAATTTTTAAGGACAAAAATGTTTAAGAATTAAATATGAATAATAATTCAGTCACAATAAATATTTTTAAGGACAAATGTGCTCAACACATGACATTTATTGTTAAATATTAAACGAAAAAACTAATAGAAGAGTATTATGTTATTTTTCTATAGCCGAAGGGAGTAAGTTATAGTAAAAAAAAGATATAAAAGATAACGTGAAACATATTCATAGTTGAAGGGGCTAAAGTATAATTAACCCATTTAAATATGCCTAGAATTCCTCAAAATCAATGCATAAGGCGGCTGGCCTGTACAATTTGCCGGTAGACTGTAGTTGGATCTTTTTCCATCCTTTTCATATTAAGGGTCCGAATATTTATCGATATTTTTTTCATTTTTATATAAATTTTTGTTTTTTGTCAATCTTTTACAGTTTATCTCAACAGAAATTTTTAGAAAAATTATAAATAATGGACCAAATTTGAAAAAAGTTCAGAAAAATAAAAATAAATAAAAAATAAATTTTTTTAAGCTTATTCGTCATCTTTTAATTTTTGAACATAATTTTATAATTTTTAGATTTTTTTCATCAAAAGGGACCAATAAATCACAAAATATTGAGATCAAAACAACAAATGTCAAAAAAAATAAATAAATAGGGAGAAAAAATAAATTAGAATAAATACACAAGCCAAATTGGGCCTAAGTTTAAGAGCAATGCTGGGATCTTAAACATGTCCAAGAATGTTCAGGTCGAAACCCCCGTCCCCACCCCCTTTCTCCCCCGACACCTCAGATTATTAGGATATTTGTAGGATCGCATTATGAGATCCTAACATTTCTCTAATTTTAACTATTAAACTCGTTTATATTATAAAATTCATCAAGTAAAATAATTATCTAAAAAAATAGGTTGATAGGATACAATGAATACTTAATTTGAGAAAATTTATTTCAAGAAAAATGAGTTGAGCACAATATTAATTGTTTTTGCAAAATTAATTTCTTTAAACGAATGTGCTCACTTAAGACTTTGATTGCTATCCTATTAATATGATTTTCTTTACATAGTTACTACTCGATGAGATAAGACAATCAGAATGAGTCTGATCATCAAAGATTACACAAAATAAAATAAAAAATGACCAGATTGTACTTCGCGCACTCTAGGCAATAGCAACTTCCGATTGGATTATAAATATTTCTTGGGATTTCTTAAAAGCAACACTGTACAAATCAACACTTTTCTCATGTGTTACTCCATCTCAATGTATTTGTCTTATATCGGTATTCGTGTCCCACAAAAAAAATTTATTTAGATTTAGTAATATATGATATTTTTTATGACTGCAAAAACTTTATCTAATAGAATTGTTTAATATTTGTCAAACCAAATTCATATTGCACATAAAAAATTATAAATTATTTTTCAAGAGGTTCAAAATACTCAAAGTAAACAACTAAATAGGGACGAAAGTCGAAAGGAAGTATTTTAACTTAAACATATTATCTTACCATAGTAGTTTCCCAAACGTCAAATTTCACTGCTGCATTCCACATCTCTAAGTGAATAAACATTTGTGTGATTTTTTGCGCTTTGTAAAACATTTTCCTTTCTTGTACAACACAATGAGAACTTGCAAACACTTTGATCAAACTTCTTATCTTGTCAGGTCAAACAATAAATCTTTGTCATTTGCCTAATAACCTTGACACTAATACACACAAAAGCCGTACACTAATATCGGGTCAGATTCTTGCTAATAGCTGTTAGAAGGTTAATTGTTGACACTTAGCCTTGTATTATGTAGATGGTGACTAGTCTGCGCTCGGGGACTGTTAATAGCAATGTAGTGTCACCGGTTACTTAGACCACTAACATCGGTACGAATGGCATGTCGTTACCACCACTGTGCAATGTGAATGTCATGCCTAACGTTAACCTTGCGATGAACGGCTTCGCCTAGATGCTACGAAACTTAGTTGTAAACGTGAAGACTCCACAACCACACAGACCTGCCATCCGCACAGCAAACTTTTTGAACTTTAGAAGGTTACAACCTCCGACCTTTCATGGGGAGCCTAACTCGTAAGCAACTAATGGGTGGTTCTGGCAGACCAAGAAGATTTGGAAACAATGGGTGTCCAACATGAAGGGTGTCCAGCTCGAAAGAGATGTCGTTTTCTAGTGGGAGGCAACCAAGACATCCATACCACCAAATACATTGACTTGGGATTATTTTGATGATCATTTTTTGGAAAAGTACTTTCCTGCACATGTTAAGGATGCATTGATCCAGGAGTTCTTGGGATCAAAATAGAGGATGATAATAGTCACTCAGTACATAGCTCGCTTCGAGGAATTATCTTGCTATGACTTGGAGATCATTCCGATCGAATAGGCCAATGCGAGGAACTTTGAGTGGGGTTTGGAACCCGCACTTCGAGAAAAGGTAGTGGCACTACAACTGCTGACATTTAATCGGGTGGTCATTGTGATTCACTGTGACTTTGTTGTCAACCAGGAATAACGTATGTCATTGTGGCTCCGGTTCAATCACATTTACTTTTCTGAACTCTTTCTATTCTTCAATAAAAATGTATAGCAGAAAAGTATTGGGTATTGATCACACGGGGAATTGTGAAGTTGTAACCTAGTGAATATATGTCACGCAATTTCGGCGTTAAGGATGCCAATCATTTTTTGTTCGGATTTGAGAGTATCACTTTAGAACAATAGCTACATGGGTAAAATGATTAGTACGTGAGGGGGCAAGGTCTTTAGACTCACTCCATCCATAACTTAAGCAACTAATATCTCATTTTCTACTCAGCCAAGAACAAGGTAGCATGTAGCATGTTCTTGGTCCGAAAATATTGCAATGAAACCATAAAAACAATAGATATGATGGAAAATGAAGATATTCATGAAAATACGTCAAAGAATGAAGGACATCGACCTAAGCATTGGATGTCTCAAAAGCACTTTGAGTATACCCAATCAAAGGATTAACACTCCACGTAAGTTTCAAAATAAGAGAACAAGTTTCATTTCCAATAAGTTTTGTAAACCCTAACTAGGAGATGTCAAAATTGCTTAGGTCATGAGATGAAGATCATCTCAGGACCAAGCCTAAATATCTAGCCTAGTATTATATAAAAGAGAGATACAATAAAACTAAGTAAGAACAACAACATAGAAAGTAACTTGCCTTGTATTGAAATGGTGCAAAAGATGGAGAACAATAAGTTTAATTTTCTATTCTTCAATCGAAAGTTGATTACAAGGTGGAAAATACCAAGAACTACCAAGAACTTGATAAGCTTATTTAGAGTGTAGATGTTTGTCCCACATTACTTAGGTGGGAAAAAGTTTAATGGTTTATATAAAGGAGCACACTAATCAAGTTCACTTCTAAAGTGGCTTGGCTCATGGTGCTTCACACCGTAATTAAGGTGCTTCTCACATGCACCCGCACCTGCATCTCGCGCGCGCGTGCGTGAGCGTGGCAGTGGGTTGTGTGGCTACAATGTGGCGCACTTTGCACTTAGCACGTCGGCGCCTAGTAGGCGCCCTTTCTTATTGCCACTTGGCAATAAGGTGACGCTGACATGGTACACGCGTTGCATACATGTGGCGGTTGAGTCACACAGGGTGTGCCTGTTGGATTGGACATGACCCATGGTTCGTACACATTCGGATGAACCGATTGAGTGTGGGAGTGTCCATACGCGAATAGGTACAACCCTGCGCGATTGGGTGCATCTGGATCTATAAATAGAGCCCAGATCACAGCCATTTACACACGAAATTAATCAGAAACTCTCTAACTCCAAAAGTTGCATTTCTTGTGCTGTTAATTCGTTATTCTGCAGAAATGAATTAAATAGTCCCTTGATTCGTTTATTTTTATTTTTTATTCGGTATTCTATCTGTCCTTTGTTTGTGCGGATGTAGATAGAAGATCTTTCGATCGGGTTTCGTTGTATCTTTGAAACATATTCGCTGCAATCCGGTGCACACCAATTGGTGGGAGCGAATACTATTTTTCGAAAAGCGACATTGTAATCTGCCTCAAAGCAAATTCATCATACTATTCATATTTCGAAGATTCCAGATTTTGCATCAACAATTGAAAAATAGTATTCCGAAATGGCGTCAAAGTCTCTGCGACAGTTGACATAAGATTTCATGAAGTTGGACAAATTTGGTGGCGGTAACTTTAGGCGTTGGCAAAAAAAGATGCATTTTATGCTTACGATTTTGAATGTTGTTTATGTTCTCACCACCCCCTATTCGAAGGACAAAGAAGATGAAACATTGGAAGAGACTCGGGTGAGGATGAAGTTTGAGAATAATGACTAAATTTACGAAGAGCATATTCTAAATGCACTATCGGACCCACTGTTCGACGTGTATACAATACATAGACTATGAAAGAAATATAGGACTCATTGGAGGGCCGTTATTTGACAGAAGGCGCGACAAATAAAAAGTTTTTGGTTAGTCAATTTATGAATTTCAAAATGATGAATCAGTTTAAGATTAAAAGTATGAATATGGATAAATCGATCATAGTTTCATTTGTGATCGATAAACTCCATCCTTCCTAGAAAGATTTTAAGAAAAGTCAAGCACAAAACTGAGGATCTTACGCTGGAACAATTGACTGTTCATCTTCATGTGGAAGAAGAGTCAAAGCGTCAAGAGAAGGAAGAACTTGGGGCTAATACCTCAAAGATTCATATGGTGGAAGAAGAGAAAGGTTCCAACAAGGGTAAAGGAAAAAAGAAATTCCGACGAAGCAACGACAAGGGCAATGAACCGAAAGGAAAAAAGGCAAAAGTGGAATGTTGGTGTTTCGGTAAGTCAGGTTACTTCAAAAAGGATTGCAAATCCAACATGAAGAAAAATTCAGAAGCATCGGGGTCAAAAGGTAATTTTTTGGCTGTTTTATCCTATATTAACATTCCCGAGGATGCTGGAAACTGGTGGATCGACTCAGGTGCTACAAAGCATGTGTGCAATGATAAGAGGTTCTTCACGGATTATGAAGTAGTTAATGATGGTACTGTTCTCTATATGGGAAATTCATCTACTACTATTATCAAAGGTAAAGGAAAAGTGGACTTGGAATCCACTTCTAGGAAGATTTTGACTTTGACAAATGTTTACCATGTACTAGAAGTTAGGAAAAATCTTATTTCTAGAGGCCTGCTTAACAAGCATGGTTTCAAATTAGTGTTTGAGGCAGATAAATTTGTTCTGTCCAAAAGTGGTATTTTTGTTGGGAAAGGTTATTTTGTAGAGGGCATATTCAAACTTAACATAAATAATGCAGTTGCTATTTCTGCTTACATAATTGACTCTCTTTCTTTATGGTGGATCGTTTAGGGCATGTGAATGCTAGGAAAATAAATTTTATGGTTAAATTAGATTTAATTCCTAAATATAATGTTGATATGATTGACAAATGTAAAGTTTGTGCACTTACTAAAATTAGTACAGTTTCATTTGCTAAAATTCAAAGAACCACATCGTTATTAGAACTAGTTTATAGTGATGTACGTGACATGCATAACACTCCTACTAGAGAAGGCAAAAATATTTTGCAACGTTCATAGATGATTATTCCAAGTATTGTTATATTTATCTATTGCATTCAAAAGCTGAAGTTCTTGAAAGTTTTATTGCTTTCAAAACCGAAGTTGAAAATCAATATGGAACAAAAATAAAACGTTTAAGGTCTGATAGAGGTGGTGAATATCACTTTCCTACTTATTGTGAATCAGTAAGGATAATACATGAAAAGACTGCACTATACACTCCACAACAAAATGGAGTGGCCGAAAGGAGAAATCGAACTTTGACTGAGATGGTTAATGCTATGCTTAATAATTCAGGATTAGAGATTGGTTTGTGGGGCGAAACTATACTTACCGCTGCTTATATTCTGAATAGGGTACCTTTCAAAAAGTCAAGAATAACTCCATATGGGTTATGGAAAAAGAAGAAACCTAACCTCAGTTACTTTAAAATTTGGGGTTGTAGAGCAATCGTTACATTGCTAGAGCCTGAAAGAAAGAAATTAGGTGAAAAAAGAATTGAATGCATATTCATTGATTATGCTTTACATAGTAAAGCATAAAGGTTTCTAGTTTCTGAGCCATTTGATTCAATTTGAGTGAACACCATTATTAAATCACGTGATGCAATGTTTTATGAGAATATGTTTGGTCCTATTCCGAAGGTAGTAAATAAAGAGGATGAACTAATCCCTTTGAAGTCTAATACAGAGGCTGAACTTTCGGAATAGGTCGAACTTCAAAGAAGTAAAAGGGTTCAAGTTGCCAAGTCATTTGGACCTGATTTTGTCGTTTATCTAGTTGAAGGAACTAGAGAAATTACATGTAATCATACCGAAATTACATGTAATCATATGTACAGTCAGATCCCTTGACCTACAGGGATGCTATGAAATCACAATACTATGCTTTCTGGCGAGAAGCAATCCAAGATGAAAATGGATTCTATTATGGGTAATAATACCTGGATTCTTGTTGATTTACCTCTGGGTTCCAAAGCCATTGGCTACAAATGGATTTTCAAAAAGAAAATGAAAGTTGATGGTACAATAGACAAGTTTAAGGCAGGTTGGTTGCCAAGGGTTTTACCCAAAATGATGGTATCGATTACTTTGATACATATGCACCAGTGACAAGAATCTCTAAAATTAGAGTTCTGATTGCCTTAGCTTCAATTTATAAACTTCAGATTCACCAAATGGATGTGAAAACTACATTTTTAAATGGTGAATTAGATGAAGATATTTATAGGAAGCAACCAGAAGGATTTATTGTACAAAGTCAAGAACACAAAATATGTAAACTTATTAAGTCTCTTTACAGACTTAAACAAGCACCAAAACAGTGGCATGAAAAGTTTGACAAAGTAATTATACCAACGGGTTTAGGATACACCAATCAGATAAGTGTGTATACAGTAAATTTACTAGTAATAAAGGTGTAATCATATGTTTGTATGTAGATGATATGCTTATCTTTGGGATTGATCTAGATAGTATACAAAATACAAAAGATATTTTTTCTTCTAGTTTTAATATGAAAGATATGGGTGTAACCGATATAATTCTGGGCATCAAAATTATGAGACAAGGAGACAATTTCGTCCTAAACCAGTCTCATTATATTGAGAAAATACTGAAGAAATTTAATCACTTCGACAGTCCCCCAATATCTACACCTTTTGACCCGCATATTAAGTTGTATCCTAATACCGGAAGAGCTATATCACAACTAGAATATTCTAGAGTGATTGGGAGCTTAATGTATGCGATGACATGTACAAGACCAGATATAGCGTATGCTGTGGGTAAACTAAGTACGTATGCTCACAACCCAAGTGACATTCATTGGAATGCAGTTAATCGGGTTTTGCGGTATCTAAAGAAAACTATAGACTACGGGATAGTCTATAGTGGGTATCTTTCGGTTCTAGAAAGATACACTGATGCTAATTGGATAGTTGAGAATGAAGACCACTTGTCAACAAGTGGTTGGGTCTTTACTCTTGGTGGAGGAGCAGTTTCTTGGGGATCAAAGAGACAAAGTATCATTACAGACTTAACTATGGCTGCTGAGTTTGTAGCATTAGCATTAAGAAGCAAAGAGGCAGAATGGCTGAGAAGTATGTTGTGGGAACTACCCATGTGGCTAAAACCTATGCCATCGATATCTTTGCATTGTGATAGTCAGTCAACGCTTTCACGGGCTTATAGCTGGGTGTATATAATGAAAAGTCCAAGCATATAAGACTTCGACATAGTTATGTCAAAAATTTGATAACTGATGGGATGATAACCACTGATTATGTAAAGTCAAATCAAAATTTGGCGGATCCTTTAACAAAAGGTCTTGCAAGGGAATTGGTGTGGAGAACATCAAAGGGGATGGGACTTCAGCCCACTGAGATATAGTCACTCCTGGTGGAAACTCAACTCAACTCTTGTTTTCCTACAAGTCTTCAGTTCAACGAGCAAAGTACACCATAAGTCGTAATGACAAACACTTTTCGGTTTTATCCATCCTAAGGTAAAGTGTTTGGTACCTGTAATAAAAAGGAGGAGGTTGAGCTATTTACCTCTTAATAGGTTTCTAACGGTATTGCTAGGTCTCGAATGCTGTAGTTACATGGACATTCTTATAAACTTCCCTATATGAGTGTGAAGGTGGTGCCGCCTTCTATTGGTTCACGGGCAAGAACTATAGAGCACTCATGAAATTAAGATACAGACACACGGCCAATCCACGTGTCTGCAAATTTGAATACCTGAGTTAGGTAAGATGCGTGCGTGAGACGTGTCCGGTTGGTCATTATAGGATCGCTAGTTAAAAGCCAAGTCTACTATGTTTTCCGATTAACTTTGATGCGTCTTCACTAGATGAATGGTTAAATTCGTAAGACACCTTCATCAATGCACAAATCTTTTCAAATGAATCAAGGTTTCTTCTTTATTTTGAAAATGGTGAGGAATTGTCGAAATTATCAAAATAAAATAGATTTTTAATTGGGTGTTTTATCAAAATTTTCTTATCCTTGAGAGAGTTTATTTTAAAGTGTAGAGGTTTGTCCCACATTACTTAGGTGGAAAAAAGTTTAATGATTTATATAAGGGAGTACACCTATCAAGTTTACTTTAATAGCTTAGCTCTAAAGTGACTTACCTCGTAGGTGCTTCACATCGTAATTAAGGTGCTTCGCACCTTAAACCAGCAAAGCCTGTGTGCTTCGCACATGCACCCGCACCTGTACCTCATGTGCACGCGTGCGTGAGCGTGGCAGTGGGCTGTATGGCTGCAATGTGGTGCTTTAATGGCGCACTTTGCACTTAGTACGTCGGCGCGAGGCGCCTAGTAGGCGCCCTTTCTTATTGCCACTTGGCAGTAAAGTGGCGTTGACGTGGCACACGCGTTGCGTACGTGTGGCGGTTGAGTCACACGAGGTGTGCCCATTGGATTGGACGCGACCCATGGTTCGTACCCGTTTGGATGAATCGATTAGGTGTGGGTGTGTCCATGCGCGAACAGGTACAACCCTATGTGATTGGGTGCATCTGGATCTATAAATAGAGCCTAGATCACAGTCATTTACACGTGAAATTAATCATAAACTCTCTCACTCCAAAAGTCGCCTTTCTTGTGTTGTTAATTCGTTATTCTGTAGAAACGAATTAAACAATCCATTGGTTTGTTTGTTTTTATTTTTGATTCGTTATTCTGTCTGTCCTTCGTTTATGCAAAAGTAGACAGAAGATTTTTCGATCGAGCTTCGTTGTATCTTCGAAACATCTTCGCTGCAATCCGGTGCACACCAATTAGTGGGGACGAATACTACTTTTCGAAAAGCGACGTCGTAACGTGCCTCAAAGCAAGTTCATCATACTGTTCATATTTCGAAGATTCCAGATTTTGCATCAACAATTAGTTCATGAGATGAATAACAAAAGTCCTAAACTATATTGAATATGATTTATATATATGAATGCGATTTATGTACAAGAGATATAAATCATAATTGCTTGTAATTTAAAATTATTCACAGTTGCTATTAGAAAAGGACTATCTATCAGATCAACTACAACATGATTAACTTTTTATAAGATAGAAGTCATTCATCTCAATCATTGAAGTGAATGACTTCAAGTTAATGTGTTGGTGAATATGTTATTACACATTGAAGGACTATCATAAGAGTCACACTAAATGTGAATCTTATATATATAATGCTAATTGTAATTCATTTTTAACCCTGCGGAAATAAATGAACTCAAGTTTCTATCCTATGTCCCTTTGATTCACCAATGAGTGAGGTCTTACTTGATCAACACTTCAGTGGTTGGGTGATTTATGTTGGGGCTGTGGAAACTTTATTTTGAAGATGGAATTCACTCTCTATTTTATTACAGAGTATAATGTTCCCTTGAGTTAGTTAACTGGATTAGTCTTCGAAACCTCGTAGTAGTTATTTTAATGAAATGTTCATTAGAATATTTTTCTAGACTAAAAGTGAGTTAATTAGTATTCAGTGAAATTAAAATATAAGTATGCGTTGGTTTGACAATATTTTTTTAATGACCAATTGCTGCTTATGGACATTACATGGTGAAGGGGTTCAATATTATGATATTAACATTTAACGGGTTATAATATATTAGTTTTCTTGAGACCTAGAATTCAACCATAATTATATAGTGGAAAAAATTATGGTTTAATTGGGCCACCACTCGTAGAGATGAGAGAAGGTTAACCCAATTTAAGCTAGCACTCAAGAAGTCTATGGATCCCAATCCTAGCCCATATTAAGAGATTGACTTGTTGGCCAATGATTTCCTTCCAATATAAATATATCTATTTCTCTCTCGAAAATTAGAGAGAGAGACAACTTTTCAACTAAGAAAAATAGAGAGAGTCGAGAGAATATAGTGGGAGAAAAAATTCCAGGATTCCCGCAAACCCTTTGGTTATTGTTCTCTTGGATTATAGGGTTAAAGATCTTTAGTGTGCAAGATGCAGAATGAATCAAAATTTTTGTTGGGGCTTTCAATTATTTAAACTAGAAAGGTAAAACCCTTGAATTACCTCATGAAACTTTATGAATACGTATAAAGTAGATCCAAAATAATTTTTGAAATCCGTTCCTTTTTCGGTCTATTTGAAACCAACATGTAGGGGCAAAACTTTGATCAATGTGCACGCATGGACTTTGTTCCACATGTCCTCTTCTCTCTCTCATGAAGGCAAATACCCTCTGAGACTACGAGCCCAAATCCATATAATACACATATACATATATGCTAAATGAACAGGATAAGGAAAGGAAGGGAAACACCATATCCAAATCCAAGGAGTGAACTAACCTCAAGCTTTCGCTGCTCTCTCGTTCTGTCTCAATGTTTCTCTCAGAAATAAAACTCTTAAGCCAATCTCCAATAGAAGTAGATTCTAGGTTTAATACGATATATACGACCCCCTCCTATTTCGTAATTAAAAGGCAAAATTTCACTCCAAAATCAATCTCTGTCATTAGAGTAATGTTAGGAACACAGATATTTTGGACACATATGTTTCTTAGACTTTTTCTTTTGGAAGGTCAAGATAGGTTAGGAATCGCTAATGACAAAAAAAATTTAAAAACACAGATGTTCCGAACACATTTGACAATCACTGAAAAAACAAAAGGCTAAGAGTCAATATTGGTCTCACCAAAACATTCAAAAGAAATTTGAAGTTGTTTGAAAAGGAGAAGCGCCGAACATCTTTACGGTACTTTATGCACCTTGTACTGGAAATCATGTTTACAGTGCTCTACTTCTCCCTTAATGGGAGTGTGTCTTGACAGGTGTCTTCAAGATACCATCATCGCGATCCGAATAGTTCATTTGAGACAATTCGCCGAGCACTTTATTTTCAAAGAAATCAAGTTAACTGGACATTTATAACCACATGATCATACGTTTATTTAAAATCACATATTGTCCTATCTATCATGTAGACATCAACATCTGATTGAATTTTATTTATATGTATAAATAAAATTCTCAAGAAACTCTCTAAAATGAAAAGTTCAAATCACGATGATGATGACATACTGAAAGACCCCATTGAAGTGCTCTACAACCCCCACTGACGGATATCATGATTAAGAAAGAACAAAAAGGGCAACAATTTCTTATTGCCTAAGAACTTGAAGGTAAGCAAAATGGGTACCACAAATCCGCAGTAAAAACCCTCTGTTTATAGGAAAAAAGACAACTTTCTTTTATGGAAACTGGGGAAAAAATTGAACTTCAATATATTCGGATGCAGAACATGGAAATTACAGACCAAAGTGTAAGCAGCTTAAGCTAACAAAAATAGAAACCATAAAGGTGATTATATACAAAAGGATTGAAGCCAACAAAGAAATGAAGAATGGCCAAAAACAAAGTTTCCAAAAGAAGAAGCTGAGATGTTCTTGATGTTGCTGCCACCACCTCTATGTGTGCTGCATCTACCCATGCACATTCTTCGTATAGGAGACTGATGGTTATCCTCAAATAAAATCCAAAATATTTTACAATAATTTTAGAAAGAGGGTTATCTTCAAAGAAAGAATATCCATATGTTTTGAGTAACTAACCACTCTTCCCACCACATTACCATTTATTCACAGACTGTCTTGAATCTGCAACGAAATAAGTAAAAACCTACTCAACGTAATGAAAGAAGTTAGAAATCAAAAGAAGCACAAGGAAAATGCAAAGAAAACAAAAAATCAATCAATAGGTCAAATGCAGAATATCAATATATCCTGCCAGATTGTTGCATTGTGTTATCAAGTGACATCATCAAATCCAAGCAAATTTCAAAGCCATATTGTGAGAATTGAAGCTTTGGCTCGTGAATTTGGAAAAACAAAGATGATTGCTTGATAACCAATTGTGCCTAATGATTACATGATTCACAGACTGATCTTTTGATCAACAAATAAGTGAAAGTGTGATTGAACAAGGTGCAAGAAGGATATGCGTGCAAAATGACAGAAAGATTACACTGGTGATAACTGATAAGATCAGTTTGAAAAAAAGTCACTGCAACCGTACAAAGCAAACAGCTTAAATGATTAAGATACAAGGCAAACAAAAAGGGAGTTTACTCTTCCAATAGCAGTCAGCAAGAAAGTTTGCTATTGTTTTGAGATATCTCAACATACCTTTATGAGAAGGATTAGTGGTCCAGTGTTGAGCAATCCAAAAGATGATCGGGAAATCGGTAGATTCTCGTCGTTGCTGGATGTGGAGAGAATCTAACTGGAACACGATTTCCATCGGGACTGATATGTTGAGATATTTCTTCTTTGCTAGTTGACTGAGCACTCTTCTTTTCTTGCTCCTTGTACACAAAGTGGACTCCAACCTCCTTTATCTGATATTCTTTCTGTGAATCTATTGAAATTTTTAATTCATCGCCAAATTCCAACTGATTTCCAATGTCCCAATAACTTAGAAACATCATATCCTCGCCTTGTCGTGGGATGGCGAGGACTTTTGGCCAGTGGTGCCAAGTCTGACTCTTTGTCTCATTACTAATAACAATATGTAACTCACGAGAGCCAAACAAATAACCTGGACTACTGGAAAACACATTGTTGGGAAATGCACCGTACACAACACACAAACTCAAGCCTCGGATTCTGAAATCTTGATTCGAAAGCACAACAAAAGGAATTGAGAGTCCTGCATTCTTAAGTTTAAACAAGGGTGGAATCTTGCTTCCGGGAAGATACGCACATAATATATATTCATCGTCACATCCCTGTGCAACAGCAAGCATAATGTCACCATTAGATATAGAGATCTATTGAAAGAGAGAGAGAGAGAGAAGAATATGGATGGAAGCTTACTTACCTTGTTTCTTAGCAGTAAGGGAGCAAGCAGCTCGACATTTGTTTCTCCCATGGTGACCAAGTTGGACAAGCCCAGGATATTAACTATCTCCGAGTCAAGATGTCCTATGGTTTCTACATCGAAATGGCCCATAATCTCAACCAGATTGTCACACCCACAACTTATTGAACCTTCTGTAGGAGATGAAATTTCTATTGGCCTATAGCCATTCCCGTTTCCTTCTATAAAGCTCAAATGTTTTAATTTCTGCAGCCCTGTAAATGAGCGAAACCTTACACAAGATTGTACAGAAAGCTTCTCAAGCCCAGTTAGACTTGAAATGCAATCTGGGAGTATACAAATTGGATTATTGCTCAGATCTAATTCTTGCAAGGAGCATAAGCTGTTAAGATCCCTGGGAAAAGAATCATCTGATAGATTGCAGTGCCTAAGACTTAAGCGTAGCACAAAGTGTGGTAAAGAAGCCCATGAAGCTTCTTGATTTTTTCTGGGCTCCAATACTGAGCACTGTGTTTTGACCTGCTCAATAGTAGATATTGATTGAAATATGCCAGTTCCATCTGCGTGTAGCACTGTTAGGGATGCCAGATTCACCGACTCTGTTGGAAGATCCTCAAGATTTGAGCAACCAGAGATATTAAGTGTCTCCAAAGATTTTAGCATTCCAATGCTACTTGGAAGCTTCCTCAGATTTTTGCAATCTTTTAAATTTAACAAAACAAGTCTCTCTAATTGTCCAATGGATTCATGAACCTCAACTAACATTGCACAATTTTCAAGTATCAGTCTCTCAAGATTTGGGAGGCCTGAGAAATTGGGAGTTTTTGCAAGTCTCTGGGCATGACTTAGATCGAGGATTTTTAATAACTCGAGAAACTGGAAAAAAAAATCAAGGAAAATAAGAATAAGGTGGGTATCACTACATCTAAAAATTTAACAACAAATTTGAAAGGATTATTAAAGAAAGAATAATAGCATTTGGGCTTCAGCCCTCATTGTAACAGAAAAAAGGGAGAAAAGATTAGCATACCTTGGTTCTTTCCCATACATTTATCAAACTGCTATAGCGGATGTCAAGAGCAACCAAGCTCCCCAAAGGAAAATCACAAGGTATAGATTCAAAACGGTATCCATGCCAACACAACCATTTTAATCCTTTGGGAATACTTTCATAGTTTCCACTGATATCGACATGACTGAGTCGCAAAAATTTTAGATTGGTCATTTTCACAAATGCATCAGCTTCCAGAGCCACTTGACTTGAATTTCCTAGAGCAGTTTCCACTGGGTGAGATGAGAAGATGCTAAAACATCTTTTCAGTGAAGTACCCATAATGGACAATAATGGCATGTCGAGGATTTCTTGGAAGCATCGTTTTCTATTATCTCCAACGACAGCAGCGACAGATTTTTCATCCTTCAACGCATGCATGTCAAAAACGAGGCCTTCGATTTTGCTTGTTCCCTGAAAAGGAATGCGAAAAAAGAGAAAGGGTTGGGGTTGGGGTTGGGGTTGGGGTTGGGTGGAACATTGACAAGTTAATTCTTATTCAATTCGCACAACAAAATACATGAAGGGCAAAGTTAATTCTTACATTGTTTTGCCTCAAAATATTGTAGGAGTCCTTACTCTTCCAGAGTATGCTACGTTCTCCTGGCTGCTTGGGGGATCCTTGGCAGACAATTTCTCTTCCCATTTCTTGAATCAATTGATGCATCACCAACTTGTTATGGTCGATCGTTAACAGACATCGATCAATGAGATTTTGAATTCCAACCGCAGTGCAAAATCCACATTCGTCTAGGATTGTAACTGTGTAATCTTTATCATTGCCGACGAATAAACAAGCAATATGTAGGAATAAACTTTTGTCATGGTCATCTTGTAAAGAATCATAGCTTATTCTGAATTTGTCAAGGAATTTAGTATCAGGAGCTTCTTTCAATCTTTCTAATCGATTTCTCCAAACATCTAAACTATTTCTTGATAGAGAAGAACCCAAAACTTCAATAGCTAGTGGAAGCCCTCCACAGTGTCGTACAACCTTTTCCGAGATCTCCACATAGCCATCAATGGGATGGCTTTTCCCAAAAGCATGCCAACTAAAAAGTTCTAAGGATTCATCATAATCCAATTTTTCAACCCTGTAGACCTTGTAGACTTCGTGAGCCCTAAACAAACGCTGATGCATACTCGTTATGATGATTTTACTCCCAGGTAAAAGACAATCTCGCATTCCAAGCAGAGCATCTAGTTGTTCCACTTTATCCACATCATCAAGAACTATAAGAACTCTTTTGCCACGAATGGCATCTTTGATCCTAGCAGTTCCTTCATTCACACTCTTTAGTTTTATTTTTCTCGCCTTCAAAATATCTGAAAGTAATCGACTTTGCAAATGAAGTAAACCGTCTTGGTGTTTTGAAATTGCTCTTACATTTGCAAGAAAGCTACCGCCTTCAAATCTTGAGGAGTTCAAACCATATAAATATTGGGCAATGGTGGTCTTTCCTATTCCAACCATTCCCCCAATAACAACTATTCCAACATTGGTCGACCAACTATCTAACCAAAGCTGGATGTTTTTTGCTCGACGATGTATTCCAATCGGATAGGGGCCAATGTCCAAGATCTTGCGACTTAGCTCGTCTCCAACCACTTTTATAACTTTTTGGATAAATCTCGCCTCGTGTCTAGAAGTTATCAAGAGTGAACATATAAAACAATAAGAATAACATGACTACACTTAAATATAGTACGTTCACCTACTATACAACAAACAGCTGATATTAGTAACTACTACTGCTTCTGAAAATATAATGTTTTTGTCATCTCTGAGTCATCAACTAGTTCAAGAAATGACAATTTATAGTGATGCAAAATGTACATATTTGCAAATAGGTAAAACGGTATAATCTCTCTCCAAATTTGCTCTAGCTCCAATGTGGCACTCAAACTTTTACTTCCTTGGTAAAGCCCTCCAGCTTTTATAATTAAGTTGATGGAGTATAGTAAGCTTACAGGTGTGGAAATCAATATAAAGTGACTAATAATCGAGTTGATGAAAGTGCATAAGAAACTCATAGTCCAAATGAGAGGAGAAAATGGAGCAAAGAAATAAATGATGAAATTTTAGGTTAAAAGGACAACTAATTTTTCCTGAACCTGTAGATGACTTTCTTTTCCTGATCTTTTCTTCTTATTAAATTTATCATCTTCTTGGTTTAGACCCTAAAGCTACCTCAAATAGAAAGCTCATGACTGGTTTTTGTTTTTTTCCATTACAATTAATGGAATGAACTAATTCACTTAGTTACAAATGTTGGAGGGATAAAATAGGGCAAGTAAAAGCTAGTCACACGAAGAACCAGACTGACAATGGAGGGACTAACTATGATATCTTTCCTAAACAAATTAAACTCTACCTTCTGCAGTTTTAAGAACTTCAAACTAAAAGTAGATGCTGCTGATACCTACTAACTAACAAAAGGACTCAGAAGTAAATTACCCATCAGCTTGATTTTGCAAATTCATCCCTGCTACATCTGCAACTTCACTTAGTGCTGCCCTCCATTTTCCCACCTTGCTATTTAGCTCATTTTTTCTTTCACCGGTTTCTAGTTTGATTTTGTCTTCATGCCTCACAAACGCTTCTTCAAAACTTCCAATTTGTTTCATCACGTGGGATGGATCCACGTTGTAGAAGACAGGTAGAACCACATGTCCAGAGGTCCTCCTGCGTTGGAGGATCATCACAAGGTTGTCAAGGCACCAACTGGAATATGCATAGTTCTTTGAGAAGACAACTAAGGAAATCCTCGACTCTTGAATTGCTTTCTCGAGTTCAGACTTGATATCTTCACCTCTTTCTATCCGACCATCATCATCTCTGAAGGTGTGAAATCCAGCATTGTACAAAGCTGTGTAGAGGTGGTCAGTAAAAGTCTTGCAGGTGTCTTCATTTCTAAAGCTCAAGAACACATGATAACTCCATGGACGAGTAGAATCTTCTTGAGCTCTTAGAATGGTCATTGAATCAAGAGATCAATGGTTTCTGTCAAGGCACCATTGATATGTACACAATATGTCACTAAGGAAATGATAGTCAATTGAAATCCAAGTAAGAATAAAACCAAAATCTTAGATTTGGGAAACTAGGAACCGCTGGATAAATATATCTGAGGCAACCAGCAGCTGGCCTGATTGAATGTACCAACTACCTAAATTTGTTTAATTGAGGGCCTTTGTTTGGCAATTACTATGTGCTCTGTTTTCTTTCTTTTATTTAATCAGTTGATGAGGTTTAGAATCTTGAATTTCTTAGTTTATAATCCAGACAATTGTCGGCCTTTTTTTTTTTTCTTCCCTCTACCAGTTCAAACAGGTTGTTGCCTGCACGATGAAATTTTTTTTGAGGACTTTTAAATTGGAAAGAACATTGGAGCAAGAGAAAGACCCGTGCCAGCAAGCCACCACCAAATCAGCAATTCAATAACTATGGTCCAGCATCAATAGAAAAGAACCCAAGGACAAGGAGGCAAAAGAAGAGGGAAAAGTAGATTTTTTGACCAAAATATGCAAAAAGTTCACTAAAAACAGATTAAAAAAATTAAGCAAATAAGTGCTGCTAACAAATGGCCCATTAGAATCCTTTTTATTAGCAAAAGAGAGCAGAATAGAATAATTCTATTGGACACTTTGGGAAGAATCAAGCTGGTGGATCCTGAGGTTCAAACCAGAATAAAAAATTGCAGGACCAGCAGCATCAGTTGGAGCTGAATTTTTCTTTAAAAAGAGTTAATTGTTGAAAACAAAAGCCAAAAGCGTCAATATTAATCTCACCAAACATTCACAAAATTTAAAGTTATTTGAGCACATACGTCAAAAGCAGAAGCTGTGCCAAATAATCTGCTACAACAAGACTGAGTTTTGTCAATTCTGGAGATACATTTTTGGATGAGATCAGTACCAAAGAAGGTCCTTTGCTCTTGTCACTGAAGTTCCGACCCTTTTGAGCAAAAATGATATGAACAAAAAAGGAATCGATCATTTCTTAGATTAGTTGCATTGCTGAACACCTTCTCCAGTAGATAGATTCCAAATTGGCAACCCAACAAAGTGGTATCTAACTTTTGGGTCTGTACCCAAGAAGTCTCGACTACTTACCACCTGCAAAACATATAGCTCTGCAATCCAACAAAAATAAGTTTTTGATGTGAAAATAATTCCTATCATTAATATAAGCAAGCATATAGAGGGACCAATAGAGTTCATGCATGCAGTGCTGCTGACATAAAAGATCAAACAAGCAGCCACAATATCAATATACAAATGGAGATACGAAGAAAACATTGAAAGATAATCCACAAAACACCAGTAAAGAGCTTGAAACTAGTACCAAAACAAGATGATCTTTGCTGCAGCTGATGCTTTGATAAGCCATGAAAGAGTAAAGAGCTTGAAACGAGATGATCTTTACTGCAACTGATCTCATTTCAAGCTCTTTATTGCTTTGATAAGCCCAAATTTGGAAAACACAAATTCGATATTCAAATCCTATCTCTGAATAAATTTTAAAATTTTATCTCTATATCTAATTTTCAAGCCGATCTCTGATCTCGGAATTTCAAAATTCATATCTCAGATCCAAACATTCACTTAAGAGAGATTCCTTAAGTGAGATTCCAATGTTTATGCGTAGTAATAGAAAAGATTACTCAAACAAAAATAGCAATTATCTGACCGAATGAATAAGGGCCAAAAGATCAAAAACAATGAATGGATAACAATGAGTTCATCTCTCCATCTGCTTCAAATGATTTCAAAGGTTCAAACATCTACAAGTCACCTCTCTAATAATCCAACCGCCTAATAAACTCCATCCTCTCACTTCACGAAACCCCACTCTCTTCACTTCCTCAAATCAACCTTAATATTTCTAACGTTAGCAAGTAGTCTCAAAAGGTAAACAAAGGAAATAACACAAAAGAAAACAAAAGAGACTAATCATAACCTTGGTTCCCTTCCAAAGTTGTCCTAAGCAGCTATAGGGCTTGTCCAGAACAACCATCTTCTCCAGAGGGCAATCAGCAGGTATAAATCTCGAAAGGGAATCCACGCCAACCCATGTATAAAACTTCGTAGGAAATTCATCATAGCCTCAATTTGTTCCTCCATGAAAATGATCAGTTTAAGTATGAAATATATTTGTCGTTTATTCAAATGATACTTCATGCATACGTGGTGTGGGGGTTGCGAATATTCTCTCCTCTTAACTGCTCCTATAGCCGTGAACAACATGAAATCTTTTCTTATTTGCTGATGTCAAATCACAATCTTTTTAATCTTCTAAATATAGTGCGTTCCCAAACATAACTATTGCCATACTTGCACTTTCTTATTTGGGACTTGACACCATCACCTCAACTGACCAGCTGGCCGGGCGTTTGGTTGGCTTTCAGCAAAGCCCATATCCTCTTTGCGATAAATCTGTTCAGCTTCCATTGGCCAAAGTCTCATGATGCCGAATTCGAACCATTGTTATCACGCCAATCTGTCTAGAGAAGGGCTCGTTCAGCAATACGTTGGCCCAAGCCCCACTCTGCCGACACGGCCTATATTTCTCTTCCCAGTCTCTTTCATTATCCAAAGATGGTTCGGCCCTCCACACGTGACATGTCATTTTAAGTATAAAGTATAAAAGTGAGTCCATGAATTTTGATATGTGTCCAATTAGTGAATGTTACGTAGACATAATGTGTAACTTGATGTACAATATGATATCTTAAAAGCATTGCACTTATTTTATAAATGAAATGTTACTGGTTGAAGGTTGGTCTTTCTCTACTATAGTAATGACTTTCGATCCTTTTTTCTGGGGTTATATATTTTCCTCTTTTCTTTGAACTTTCTAATTTTTAATTAAAAGAGATTAAAAACAACTTCAATTCAACAAGAATTTAAAAAAAATATACTCCAAAGCGCATTTATGAAATGTTTTCTTTGCGTTTGGGTGGTACACGTTCCACGTACGCTGACGTCGACAACTCATAAAACACTTTATTGAACGTGCAATGATTTGGAATGTTGTCAAAAATCTGTCTTTGGAATGTAAATGTTGGCGATAAAATCTACTGCAAATATACAGAAATAAAAAATCTTCGAGGCGCATTAAGGTGTTGTTTTCCTAAAGATAATATTTGCTCCCACCGGATGGTGTGCACCGGGTTACAGCAAACTTGCTTTCAAGATACAACGAAGACGAACTTGTATTATTTCCATCTACGTTTGCACAAACGGAAATGGAGAGAATATCTGCGTAGTAAAAATAAAAAGAATCAGAAACCCACAAAGTATTGTTTCTGCAGAATAACAATACTTGAACTAAATGCTTTCAAAATATAAAAACTTTTGAGAGAGAAGCAAAAATTTAAGTAAGTAATTGTGTTAGAGAATACTTGTATTTATAGATGGTTAAAGACACAATTGAAAAGTCACATCTTTTTAATCTATAGAATCAAATAAAAAATTACAACTTTCAATTAATAGCAGGCACAACCTTTCCATTAATAAAAGTCACAACCTTTAAAATAAAAGTCACAACATTTGAATTAATAAAAGTCACATCTTTTAGTGTAACATTATAATTGAATATTCACAATTATTTAAATAGTTATGTCTTTAATAATTAGACACACCCTTTAATTTACTTTATAACTACCAACTTTAATTCACACCCCTTAGATAGGGTCACACCCAAATATCCACAAACTTTAATTCGCACCAAAATATCTCTCAAATTTCTAATGAAAACATTATAAGAATAAGAAAAATTTTACAAAAAAAAACCCAAAGTATAAATTAATTTATTTTGAAAATCCCTAAGGAATTCCTCTATTCACCGTAAAATGGTAAAAGGAAAAAATATCAGGTTTCATCAACAAGTATTTTATTGAAGTCATTTAAGCGTTCATTTATGAACCTACTTGCTCGATGCTCGAAACAAAAGAGTTTTTTCTTCTGATAGAAGTGATTCTCTATACTTTATGTTGTGTATTTATTATCCTTGAGCAAATCCCTTAATTCCTTGGCCTTCATTTCCCTTAATCCCAAACTCAGTTTTTCGTAACTGAGTTTGGGTCTTACCAATTTAGGGTTATTTTTCCTAATAAAATACAAGTCCACTTTTGCTAATAAAAATACAAGTCCACGTGGGTTTGATTTTGCTCTTGTATAGTCAGATTTCGATAGGATTTGTTCCCATTAGGATCATATTAAACTTCTCAAGCCCATATGGACTGCCTGTGGGGGCCAACAAGTTGCCATTGTATTTTCTTGTTCTTTGCTCCTTGCACCCACTTGGTAATACTCAGGAAATAAAATAACACCAACCATTATGTTTTGTCACTATAAAGTTAGTAGAGTTAGTAGCAGCCTTTGAATTCTACGTTCTGTCACTATCTTCATTATGTTTTTAAAATTTTTAATTGTTAATTATTAATTGTTATGGTGCTGTACACCTTGATTGAATATCTTAATTACTAATACTAGTTAACGAGAGTAAAAATATAATTGAAAAAATACATTTATCTTCCACCGCAAAGATTCAGTTCGGCATCATATAGAAGATACATCAGGACACATGTGCCGATCAAATGAGGATATGGCTGACCTCGGTAGGGTTATCCTTACTTTATTCGAGCCGAGAAGATCGAATATGTAACTAGCCGATTTTAGAAAGACGGCTTGGTAGACAGCCGACTTAAGAAAGGCAGCCCAACGTCTCTGCCGATATGAGAAGGGCTGCCCGAGACACTATCTACCCGAGAAGGGTAATGAGTGACTGTTATTCCGAGATGAGACAGAATCCCGTATAAGTCGGGATGCAACTATAACAGATATGGATGAGAAATCTATGGCCAATTTGATTAATATGAGAAGTATTAATTAAATAAAACTCTAATGATAGAAGATAAATATTTGATAGAGAGTTATCTCATTAATGGCCAATCAGAAGACACTTCACTCCAATAAGAATCCTAAGAGAATTAGGAATTAAAGAAAAGTCTATAAATAAAGCTCCAGGTCAACAAAAAAGATACGTTTTAACTAGTGCATAATTTCACTTGCTAATAGAGAATATTAACTTGAGTAATTGATCATTCTATGAACTTTCGCTTGACTTAATCATCGGAGTGTCTTCCTGCCACAGCGGCAGAGGCTATTTGACGATTTATTATTTTGCATATCACAATCCACCCAAATTGAGAACATTGTTTCTGTTGGATAGTGAACTCTTCGCTTTCCATCCTGATTGAGAAAATCTACCCATCTACACTAGTATTGAAGAGCACAGCATTGCTATACCAATTATTGTGTAAATTAAATAAAGCTTGGTAGTTTTGCCTACCCCAGTTACATTTCTTTGGGGTTCATAATTTTCAAAGGCTGAGAGTTTTTAATTTATTACTACTAGTAATGGAGTGTTGGTCAAGGAAGGTGCATGTTGTCGAATTACTGATTCATGTGTATTTAGTGGCTTCCAGCCTCACGGGAAAATCATAATTAAAACATCGTTTGATTCGTAGACTAAAAAATGAAGAATTAATCGTCCTGGATTATTTGTATTGGTACTAAATTAGTCATGAATTCTACATAATTTTCTGTTTGATTCGCGCATATCAGGATATCTCATGTTTAAGCAAATCTCATGTTTAGTTATCTCATTAAATTTTGGGATTAGTTTTAGGTCACTCAATTTTTTTTATTGCTTGATTATAAGTTCACATACAAATTAAAATCAAAGCATTTTCCAAATTTGTAGGCTAAAAATAAATGGTAGAGACAAAAAAAAAAAAATATAAAAAATGAAAAAGTATAAAAAAATAAAAAAATAAATTATCGTTGACAATCTAGCGACATGGAAGGCCATTCCAACTGTGGAGTCTGGAATCCGAATTAGACTTCTTGGGTTGATATAACAAATCCTCTCAATTGTCCTGCAAAACACTCAACACTAAACTAATGTCAACCAGGGTTGGATCTCCGGTGTGCACTTCGACGATCAAGTTAGCCTTTTAGGAAGAGCAAAAGCAACTTGAAATTATGGTTTTAGCGCGAGCGTGCGTGTATGTCTACCTGTAGTAGGACTGCCGTTGAAGTATTTATAGAGTAGGAACCCAACTTTCTGCTAGTGGATTTAGCCGAGAACGTAGGTCGTGGTCCGAAAACCACGGAGGTGCTGCCATGTGCCCCATACCCGTGCGGATCGGGTGGGCATGTTTGCACTACCTTCCCCACGTTAATCCAAAATGCGTGGAGTACGCCTCCACGTGGTATTGCCGAACACTGAATGCCGAACGTAGTATGGTCGAGGGTTGAGAGCAACCGAAGATAGACGCCGAGCGTGTATATGAGGCCGAAGATAGAGTGGCCAAGCGTGTAAGTGAGGGGTCAGAGATAGAGTAGCCGAAGATAGACGCTGAAAGTGTATGTGAGGCTGAAGATAGAGTGGCCGAGTGTGTAAGTGAGAGGCCAGAGATAGAGTAGCCGAAGATAGACATCGACCGTGGGTTGTTCAGCTTATAAACCGAGAATCAGTAATGTAGTTCTTGGACCTAGCCCAACTCGAGCCGAGCGCAGATGGGCCGAGGATGATTGTGGGCCGAAGGCCCACTGTTGTGTATTTTGGCCTACTACAATAGCGCTTCAATTTCTCTGTTTTAGAGCCAACTGTAAAGAGGGATTGATCATTAAAGGATCGGAGCCTAGCACCGAGGTTGCTAAAGGCCGAGATATGACCATCCATGTGATTCGTCGCTCTTGGAGATTCTGCCATGAGTCTTGTGTTCTAATGGGTGGTGCAGCGACGCTCTATTTTTCGCATTTTTTGTGTAGTTTTTCATGTTTTTATTCGAAACTGTCGTCTAGGGTTGTCGCATTAGCCCCAAAAACTGGTCGAGACTTACGACTTCTGGCCAAAGGATTAGCCTTTTTGGCCGACCATTCTCTGCTACAACATCGAGCCTTTAGCCTAAGCGTTTATTTAACACCTGTGCACTTTTGAATAGGATGTCCGAGCTTGAAATAGATTTAGCTCAGGTGCTGTCATCCCGCTCCGAAGAACCGGGCCGAGTGGTTCCGACAGAGTATCGGAGGATGAACTACTGAGCAGTAATCAGTACACTCGTTTTTTCGACGACCCCGAAAGCTTTAGCAGATTTTCGACAAACATATGGAATTCCCAATAATGTATTCGTTGATTTGGTTCACTTGAGAGACAGCCCCGTTGTTGACGAACGACAAATCGTCATGACTCTACTTGCTATCATCGAGGGGGTGTTCGATTATGGTGGCGATCAAGATTGTTGAGGGCCGAGTAAAGAAAGTTACGCTGGATGCCGAGGCCAAGGTTGTAGACCTATTGAAGCAGATGAAGGAGGCCGATGCCAAGGGCTTTGATGAAGGCTTCAATGATGCCGAGGGTCGATACATGGAGCAGATGGATGGCATTAATGCTGAGCTTGCAAACTTGTTGTAGCAAGCTATCGTTGCCAGATGGACAAAGACTTTGAAGGAAGCCTACGTTTTGGCAAAATCTACTCTTTTTGAAAGCATCCCCACGTTCATTCGAAATGAAGGGAGTACGCTCCCACGTAGTATTGCCGAACGCAGTATGGCTTACGAAGAGAGTAACCGAAGATAGACGCCGACCGTGTAAGTGAGGGGACATCGGAGAGTGGCTGGGGATCATATGGGCCGTGAAGCCTATAAATCGAGAATCAGTAATGTAATTCTTGGGCCTACCCCAACTCGGGCCGAACGCAGATGGGCCGAGGGACAAGAGATGAAACATTTGGACGTTTAGCCGAACGATGATGTCGAGTGTCATTTAGGACACTTCAATCCATTTATTGAAGATGAGCTTCGGGCTTTTAGGCTGAGCTTATATCTGGCCTAGGAAGGAAAGGGCCAAAGATAGATGCCGAGCGTGTATGTGAGAGGTCGAAGATAGATGCCGAACGTGTATGTGAGAGGTTAAAGATAGAGTGGCCAAAGACATACGCCGAGCATGTAAGTGAGGGGCCAAAGATAGACACCAACCATGGTTCGAGAGTAAACGCCAAGCCTATATGTGGGAGGCCGAAGATAGAGTGGCCAAAGTTATACGCTGAGCGTGTAAGTGAGGGGCCGAAGATAGACGCCGATTGTGGTTCGAGAGTGAAC
Organism: Arbutus unedo; assembly: GCA_014822125.1. NCBI lineage: Eukaryota > Viridiplantae > Streptophyta > Magnoliopsida > Ericales > Ericaceae > Arbutus > Arbutus unedo. Next base: position 15,770 of record JABCMJ010018612.1, on the reverse strand, counting down.
GCCGAAGATAGACGCTGATCGTGGATCGTGCAGCCTATAAATCGAGTATAAGTAATGTACTGCTTGGACCTAGCCCAACTTGGGTCGAGCGTAGATGGGTCGAGGATGATCATGGGATGAAGGCCCACTATTGTGTATTTCGACCTACTATAATAGCCCCTCATGTCGTTCGGCTTCGACATTGCGCCCCAGACGCTCGAGAACCGGGCGCTTCCGGTGTTCCCTTCGCTCAGGCGAGCTTGTTCGGTGGCTCCTCCAGTGCCGGGCTTGGGATGCTTTGCCATTCTGATGGGGTTTGATTGCCATCTTCAGCTGCAACACCTCCTCCCTAACCAATTGGAGGAGTTGGTCTTTTTAGACCAATCAAGCCTCCAGCGCTCGACGTACGTTCGGTCCCTGAGCTCTGCCGGAATCTCCGCAGGCAGAGGCAAAGGAAGGGTTAATAAAGCTACGGGGTCTGTGGTATCGACACCCACAGCTGCTTTTCTTGTCCGGGCAAATTCGATCTGATCGTTCTTTTGAGTCGAGGTTTTCGCCATGAGGTTGAATTTGAATGGGTTTGGTAAAAATGGGAATAAGGGTTTGAGATGAGAAGTTAAGTGGATCTCCAACTGTGGTCGCCAAATTGTGGAGTCTAGAATTCGAATTAGACTTATCAGATTGATATAACGAATCTTCTCGATTGTCCTGCAAAACACTCAACACTAAATTGATGCCGACCAAGGTTGGATCTCCGGTGGACACTCCGATGATCAAATTAGCCTTTTAGGAAGAGCAAAAGCAACTTGAAAGTATGGTTTTAGCGCGAGCGTGCATGTATGTCTACCTGTAGTGGGAGTGCCATTGGAGTATTTATAGAGTAGGAACCCAACTGCCTTCCAGTGGCTTCGGCCGAGAACATAGGTCGTGGTCCGAAAACCACGGAGGTGCTGCCACGTGCCCCATACCCGTGCGGATCGGGTGGACATGTCTGCATTATCTTCCCCATATTAATCCGAAATGCGGGGAGTACGCCTCCATGTGGTATTGCTGAACATCGAACGTAGTATGGTCGAGGTCGAGAACAACCCAAGATAGACGCTGAGCGTGTAAGTGAGGGGATGTGAAAGAGTGGCCGAGGCTCATATGGGCGAGAGTAACTGAAGATAGAGTAGCCGAAGATAGACGCCGAGCATGTATGTGAGGCTGAAGATAGAGTGACTGAGTGTGTAAGTGAGGGGTTAGAGATAGAGTAGTCGAAGATAGACGTCGACCGTGGGTTGTTCAGCCTATAAACCGAGAATCAGTAATATAGTTTTTGGGCCTAGCCCAACTTGGGCCTACACAGTTGAAGGGAGAATGATGGGTAATGACTACATTCATGAACCCGATTTGAATGAGGTTAAGTTCATCTCGGTTGTCCAATGAAACCATAGTATCAACGTTAAAAATTGTCATTGTTTGGTCCGATTTTTAGTTAAATTGGTCTAGTTCAGTTTGATTTGGTGCATTGTAAAAAATCTGTTCAATTTTAATTTTGTAGTTCGGGCCGGACTAAATCGGATTGAAATAAAAAATACATCATTGTTTTTGTAATTTTTCTTATAAGAGGTATATTTTTGTATTTTTTTTGTAATATGTATTTTTTATAATCTTTAGTTTTTTTGTTTTCAATAATGTGTTTTATTTGTTTGGCCTGTTGGTATTCAAATAATTATTTGTAAATCAAAAAATTAAAATTTTCTTACATTTGGCCTAGTTTAACCAAATCGGAAATCAGACCAAACCAAAGCTGAAGAAACCAATCAAAATAGTTTGGTTTGGTTTCGGTGTAAAAAATTACAAATCAAATTTTTTGGCCGGGTCCGATTTTGTCCTCTGGTCAGAACCATACCAGATTGGTTACACTCTTGAGAGAGAGAGAGAGAGTGAGTGATGAAGAACGAAGAATTGAAGAGAATAAAGAAATTTGCTTTAAGATTTTTTTTTGTTTTAATGGCAATTTTATAATTAACAGTCCATGTTTTTTTTTATCTTGAATTAACAGTCCCTCAATTGGATAATATAATACCCCCATATAGGGATTGTAATAGTCTCGTATTATTAGTCTCAGATTACAAAATAGGAACCAAACGAATAAAACATAAGATTAACGACTTTTAGTTCAATCTCAAATGCTTAATTCCTGAATCAAACGAGGCCTAAAGTAGAACAATTGTGTGTTTTGTATCTTCCTACAAAGTAGAAACAACAATATATATATATATATATATATATATATAGTGCTGCTTCAATATCTTCCGAAACAGTACTCTTTACAGACTCTAGGTCCAAGCCCACCGTGAATACTTGGGCTAGCCTGCTTTCCAGCAAGCATTTATCACGGCCATGACCAAATTGGGCCGGGTCGGTGTCAAGACCGGATCCAACGGGAACATCCGTCGCGATTGTTCCGCGTTCAATTGATTGGAAAATTAAAAAAAACAAAATTGTGAAAATTTACATGTTATAAGGTGGATATTAACCAGAATTCAGGATTGTGATTTTTATCAGTGAATTGGAAAAATAAGAAATTGTTTTTTTTCTTTTGGTGTTATTGTAAGTTGTTCAATAAGAGAAAATAGTTGGGTGGGGATTTTGAATATTTGAGTAAACAAATTTAACATCTTCACTCCATTATTTTTTAATTCCTTTTAATATTTTTTTTGGACACTAATCTCTTTACAAATTCCATTAACCGGGGCTGAAAGTTTATAAAAGACAACACTTTTCACCATAATTATCTAGTAGTATGGTTTATTATTATTATTATTATTATTATTTTGCAATATCTGTGCAAACATATTTTACGTTATAGTTTTAGTTTCTACTTTAGAATATTTTTTAGAATCGGATAAATCTGTTTACTGTAACTGTGAAATTATGGTTAAGCGGCAAAGTATATAAGTATTGTGTTTACTATAATCTGAAAGGGAAAGCTTTCCTCTTCATCGTTTTATTTGATTTTTAGGCTGGAATTTTAATTTTTGTGATGTGGGTCTCCTGCCCAAAGCTTTTTCATTTGGGAAAAATGCACTGACCTCCCCTGAGGTTTCTGATAATTGCAGGGACCTCCCATAAGGTTTTAGAAAATACAATTACTTTCTCTATTTTTGAAACTATCAGACCGTTAACCCTTGTCGTTAGTTTTCATTAACTTTCGTTAATTTTGTTATTAAATTTGACCATTTTACCATTTCTTCACACTCACTCCTTTAATTTTTTTGAATAACATTTTTTGAAAAAACTTCATGCTATTGTTTTTGTAGTTTGTTTGTTTGGCTTGACGAAAGGAATATAAAAATTATAAAATCGTGTCAAAAGATTAGAAAAAATTACTATAGACAAAAAATAAGTCAAAAAACATTATTATTTTTACTTATTTTTAATTTTTTTGGATTTTTTTAATTTTTAAACATAAATTTAAACTTTTCAAAAAAATCTAGTCGAGACGAACTAATATATCACAAAAATTTAAATATTCCCTCACATATTTTTGTTCTCATTGGTGTTACTGTTCATTATTGCCTTAAAGTTATGCGTGGGAATATTTAAATTTTTGTATATTGGTGCTACTGCTCATTTTTGTCTTTATTTTAGTTTTTTGTATTTTTATTTTTTACTAATTTTGTGTGATATATTGGTTCGTCTTGACTAAAAAAATTTGAAAAGTATAAAATTAAGTTTAAATATTAAAAATAAAAAAATAAAAAATAAGTCGGAACATAGTTTTTTTTTACTTTTTTTTTGTCTTTAGTATTATTTTAATTTTTTGACATAATTTTATACTTTTTATATATTTCTTTCGTCGACCAACAAACCACAAAAAAATAGCATGATTTTTTTTAAGAAAAAGTTATTGAAAAAAATTAAGAGAGTGAGTGTGAAGAAATAGCAAAATGGTCAAATTTATGGACAAAACTAACGAAAGTTAATGAAAACTAACGACAGGGGGTAACAATCTAATAGTTTCAAAAGACGGGGAGGTAATTATATTTTCTAAAAAAAATCTTTGCAATTATTAAAAATCTCAAGAAAGGTTAGTGCATTTCACCTTTTTCGTTTAAATTCTTATTTTAAAGAGTTAGTTTTAGGGAAAGAACTAGATTTTAGACTTATTTTGAAAAAAACATATTAAAAATTTATCATTGGGTAAAAATAATATTTAAAGATCAACTGCGAGCTTGATAATTAAAAAAAAAAAATTATTTTTTTAAGTCTTCCGTTATACAGAAACATGATTTTTTTGAAATGTTTTTTTATCTTTATTTATTTTTTAATTTTAATTTAATTTAATTTTTACTTTATTTTTGTTGATTTATAAAACAAAGTTAAAAGTCTCTTAAATCATCTAAAAATATTTACATTCATCACGTATCAGAATGCACTCAATTTTAGAGAAAAAAAGTAACCGACACCATTCATTCGAATATTTTTTGATCGTGCTTTCCAAATTTTATTCTCGAAAAAATACTAAAAATTCAGTAAGCATTTATCACGGCCATGAGTAAATTGAGCCGGGTCGGTGTCAAGATCGGATCCAACGGAAATATCCGTCGTGATTGTTCCGCGTTCAAATGATTGGAAAATTAAAAAACAAAATTGTGAAAATTTACATGTTATAAGGTGGATATTAACCACAATCCAGGTTTGTTTTTTCATTTGTGTAAAATGCACTGACCTCCCCTGGAATTTCTAATAATTGCAAGGACCTCCCTTGAGATTTTTAAAAATATAATTACCTCTCCTATTTTTAAACTATTAGACTATTACCCCTGTCGTTAGTTTTCATTAAGTTTTGTTCTTAAATTTGATCATTTTGCCTTTTTTCATACTCACTCTTAATTTGTTTTCAATAACGTCTTTAGAAAAAAATTCATGCTATTGTTTTTGTAATTTGTTTGTTCAGATCGACGAAAGAAATATAAAAATTATAAAATCATCTTAAAAATTAAAAAAATACTAAAGACAAAAAATAAGTCAAAAAAATTATTTTTTTACTTATTTTTAATTTTTTTGATTTTTTTTAATTTTCAAACATAATCTTAAACTTTTCAAAATTTGTTAGTCGAGACGAACTAATATATCACAACAATTTTAATATTTCCTCCAATGTTTTTGTTCTTATTGGTTCTACTGTTCATTATTGCCTTAAAGTTATGCGTGGAAATAATTAAATTTTTGTCTATTGGTGCTACTGCCCTTTTTATCTTTATTTTAGTTTTTGGTATTTTTATTTTTTACTAATTTTGTGTGATTTATTGGTTCGTCTTGATTACAAAAATTTAAAAAGTATAAAATTAAGTTTGAATATTAAAAACATTAGAAAAAATAAAAAATAAGTCAAAATATAATTTTTTTTACTTATTTTTCATCTTTAGTATTTTTTTAATTTTTTGAAATAATTTTATACTTTATATATTTCTTTCGTCGAGCCAAACCAACAAACCAAAAAAAAATAGCATGAATTTTTTTTTGAAAAAAGTTATTGGAAAAAAATCAAGAGAGTGAGTATGAAAAAAGGACAAAATGGTCAAATTTAAGGACAAAACTAATAAAAATTAATAAAACTAACGATAGGAGATAACGATCTAATAGTTTCAAAAGACGGGGAGATAATTGCATTTTCCAAAAATCTCAACGAAGGTTTCTGCAATTATTAGAAATCTCATGCGAGGTTAGTGCATTTCAGCCCTTTCATTTAAATTCTTATTTTAAAGAATTGATTTTAAGGAGAGAATTTGATTTTAGACTTATGTTGAAGAACATATTAAAAATTCATTGTTGACTAAAAATAATATTCAAAAATCAACTGCGAGCTCGGTAATTGAAAAAAAAACTTTTCTTTTATTTATTTTTTTAAGTCTTACGTAATACATAAATTGAAGAAAAGAAAACGTGATTTTTTTGAAATGTTTTTTTATCTTTATTTATTTTTTAATTTTATTTTTTTCTTTTATATTTGTTGATTTATAAAATAAAGTTAAAAGTCTCTTAAATGATTCAAAAATATTTACATTTATCACATATCCTAATGAATCTAATTTTGGAGAAAAAACGACCGACATAGTACATTTGAACCCTTTTTGATTGTGCTTTCTGAATTTTATTCTCGAAAAAATACTAAAAAGTCTTCGTTAACTTAAACAATTATTTCGGCATTAACCATGAGCTCGAAATATTTTGATAGCATTGTTGAATTTTGGGATTATTATAAGTTGGTTGATTTTTTCCCTTTAAAAAATTATTTTCTCCCTAAAAAATAGATTGTTTTTGTTAAGTTATTTTTGTTCACTGAATCAGCCTTTTGAAAAATTCAATGGTGTGTGCAACTAGGACAAAGCATGACTGCAATGGAACAATAGCAACGCCACTTTCCTATCCCTATCCTTTGATTGTTATTTGCTCTCTTTTTTTACCGTTTTCGAAACTTGATTAAATTAAATTATTATTCGGAAAAAAACTCATTTTTTTGCAAACTTAAAGTAGTCGAAACACAATTAGTATAAATTAAATTTATATTATGTTATTTTTATCTTTTTCATGACGTAAAAATGATATACGTATCAAATAATTAGCATGTCACGACTCAATACATATGATACATTAGTGGAGTCAACCACATCCCAGCAGCTTGATAAATTCTAAGGCTAAATGTGGCCTCTAATTTTATGGGTTCTCACAAAAGATAAAGAATTAGTGTGAAGATAAAAAGTTTATTGGTTAAAAAAATTTAAAATTTTAACCGTAACCTAATTGATAAATTTTAAGACTAATTGCGATCTCTAATTTTATGAATTCTTATAAAAAAAAATAAAGAATTAGTACGAAAATAAAAAAGTGGAAATGGTTAAATTTTAAAAAAAAAAGTTACATCCTATTATTTATAATTACTTATTTAAATTATACATTTTTTAAAACATCAATGTGAAATAATAAAAGAGAAGAGTAATGTGGCATTTCCGTAATTTGGAGGAGGAGGGAAGTGATATTTTTGTAATTTAGAGGGAAAGGAAAGGAAGAGGGGTGGGAAGTGACAGTTTTGAAATTTCAGAAGAAGAATGAGACATTTATTTAGGAGAGATGTGATTTTTGTCTTTGAGAATGGATGAATAGCAACCTCCGTCATAGATCCAACACTACATATGCAGAGGAGAGTGAAAGGTGGGGGAGTGTCGTGGCACACCTTGTACATATGCAATGGAGCAGATTTGACTCGGCATAACCCAAAAACAACAAAATATGATCCTATTGAGCGTTATAGTCACCACTATTCTAGCTCCTGTTCCTACACGACTCTGTATGAATAGGTTCGAATAGCAGCTCCACCCTTGCAAAGGGGTTACAAATACTCACCATCCGGATCAAAAGAGGAATCCTTGTCTGGTTTTTGCATTTGGCAGCATTCTATGATGCATTTCGATTCCCTTCTCCTATCCATCAAAACCATGCATACGTACAAAGTACTGCAATTTTTTTGTACTATTACAACTTACTTAACGGGCAAATTAACTAAAGTTCTCCTCCTATGCAGGGTCGGCCCTGGTATAAGCTCCGTAGGTCTTCGGACTCGGGCAACCCTCTTGTGCGGGACAACAACTTTTTTTTTTTTTTTTTTATAAATATAGAAAAACACAATAGAAATTCACCGAAAAAAATTATTATTAATACTAAGTGGGCAACTAAACTGAGATCGGGTTTGGACAACCAAAATATCGGCGACGGCACTGCTCCTATGTTTAATGTTTTGTACCATTATGACTTACGTAAACACTCACTATATCTTCCAATTAGCTAAACTTCTCATTAACCCTTTGGCTTTACATGAATCAGCAAGACAAATAAAAAATTAAAAATAAGACAAGAGGGCTTCGACCGTAACTTCATAATGAAGGAACTTTTAACTCTTTTACTCGAACAAAATAAATACTACCGGTTAAAGGCCATTAGGTCAAATCAAACAAAAAAATGTTTCTATTACTTAGAACACCCTGAATAATGGATAATAAAGTATTAATCTGCATGTTACGAAAATAGCAAACACTAAACTGTTAAATTTTTTGTTACAAAATAATTGAACTGTAAAACTTATGTATCGTGAGAAAATTGATGATGAAATTTATCTATTATAAACAAAGAAAACGAGACAATTAAGTAGTAAATTTAGCTGTTAATAAAAAATGAACAATGAAATATATGTACCATGACAATTAAAAATAATAGAAAATAAAATTATCTGTTGGGAGAAAAATGAACAGTAATTTATCTATTATGAAAACAACAAACATAAACAGTACATCTTTTTTGTACAAAAAAAAGAGCCATAAAATTTATTTGTTTTGGGTAATTAATTTCTCAAAATGTTGATAAAAATGTACCGGATCGTTCGGATATGATATACAAAAATAGTCGGTGCTGGGGTGATAATTAGTTGAGGATTTTATTTATTGTATTTTGGATGTGGCAGCTTCTTATTAGTCAGTGGAGAGAATCTAATCTCATAAAGAAAATATGACAAACCCCACTAACCAATTATCCTACAATGTGTGGTACCTGAGTCACTACGCATAACTCCTACCACTATGGAATTTCTAATATTTTATGGAAAAGACTTTGGTGTTAGAAAAATTTTTAGGATTTTTTTTTAAATTAAAAATGAATAGATTAAATTTATTATAGGTTTTTATATTTAAATAAATTCTAATCCTTAATTTTGAATTCGAGAATATTTTCAAGAAAAATTTTCTGAAACCGTAACACTCTTTATATTTAATACTCTCTACGTACAAAAACAATAAGTGCATATATGACTCAAATCACACACCAACAAAAAAGAAATAAAAAGAAACTTGTATAAATTTAAGACATATATATATATATATATATACACACACACACGCAAATGAGGATAATGCCATTGAAACACGTACGGATTAATAAATAGAAAACGAAAAATAAAAAAAAGAAGGTGACGACACCATGCGAAATGGGAATAGGGAGAAAAGAGGAGGAAATTTCAATGAAAGTAAGGAAATAGACACAATGCCGATTTAATAAGAAAATATCATTCATGGCAAGTGAAAAATTATTGCAACGGTCGGTCACATCGCCCCAAAACTTCCCTCTCTATGTAGCACGCCCAAGGGCTACAAGTTGGTTGAGCGTTCAAACGTTGTTGTTTTGGTGGACCTGTAACAATTTTCTCTCTTTCCTCTCTCTTGTTTTCTTTTCCTTCTTCTCGTCTTATGGGTTTGGGTTTTAGTTACTTTCCCACCGAAAACTCAATCTACAAGATAATTAATCATCAAAGACAATTAACCAGCTGATCAATCTTTTATTTTTTTGGAATGGAAAGCTGCCCTCTGGAAGTCCACATAGACTGTCCATTCCCCATTCTTCTTTTTCACCACCACAACATTAGATAATCATTCGGGATAATAGACTTCTCGATCGGATGGTATTTGTAATGCTTCGATTTTTCAGAATATTATTTTAAACTTTTAATTCAATATAAAAGTAAATAGTGAAAATACCCCTTTTATTGTTATTGAAACGACAAGAAAAATAACTAAAATAAATTAGAGTTTTACAAACGCGGAAGTAAAATTGTCATAAATACCCTTTAGGGATTACATTTATTTATTTTCAAACAAAACAGAGCTATTAAGAGTATGGTAGTCAAACGCCACCGTGGTCTTTCTCAGTGGGTCCTGGCTCTCCATGCTCGGGAGGGTACTCTGGCTACTCCATAACATCTGGTATGAAAGAGCAGAGTAGAGAAGTTGCACCGATGAGTAGTGAAACTCAGTAGATAAAGTTTTCTAGAAAAACGAACCCAAAAGTGATACAACATGTAACAAATATAAATGCTAACAGTTGAGATGAAACGTACAGTAAATAACAATATTCACACTAACACATTGGTAAGTTTTATTAAGTCCTTTAGTGTTTCTAGGTACACCGTAAAATATATCATAACCTCTCGTAGACACTAGCATAGTGCTCTTAGTTAGCATTGACCAGTCATTGCCTACCCGAGGGCCATGATTCCAATCACAATCCGACAAGGAAAAAACCTCATACCGTTCTATTCAGCCAATACCTATCTCACCCTATCTAGATCCCACAAACATGACGTCACTAAGTCCAGTTTTTACGTACTTTAGTCACTTCTTCTAATAGACTTAAAGACGCGCAGAACACTAGCCGTTATTCTCTCAGGGTCCAGAGTTGTCTTTGCAAACGTCCTCGAAGTCACTCTCTACCATCTCCGACTTCTCCAAGTGGAGGCCTTTAAATTAGTTCACAACATAAATCTCATATCATGTAATTACATGCCACACCAGACCAACCACAACAGGTTATCAATTTCCATTAAACTACTCACACAAGTTTCTACGTGTTGTCTACACCCAATACCCTCTGCTGCCTTATTCATGTGTTATTCGAATTAATGTCCCTAACATATTTCTAGGTTTTCTCAAAATAATCCCAATTCACATATCAAGTTCCGTATTTAGAATTGTCAATTCTTTAATGTCTTGGTTCTTACACAACTGTTCTACAAACCTTGGGCAGCATAACTGCTGAACCCGGAACAACCATAGTAACAATGACATTATCCTCAACCACACCTCATGTATACAATATATAATGCCTATTATATCCACAATACGTAAACATGCTTAACTTCCATGAATTCGACAAAATCTCAACAAGTTCATACTATTTAAAGTGGATACATGTGTGATGTGTGAGTCACTAAACAATACTAAATAATCCATAAAATGGAGCTTGAAACATGAGAACATAATTAGAAAACAACACCAAACAATTTGTCAAAACTACATGTTTTTAAACAGATCGCTTGAGCGGCCTATAGCTCGCTTGAGCGAGCTACTGGAAAAATTGGACAGTAGACAAAATTTGGCAAAATTTAAGAGGTTGCTCGAATGGCCTATAGCTCGTTGGAGTGAATCTTCATTTTTTTTAGATTCTGGTTTAGGATTTCTTGCACATTCTGGGTTCGTACATTCGATTTAGTCATGATCTGAGCATACATCTCAAAAATTAGCTATTGGAAAATTTAACACACTAATCTATCATACTTTTTCCTAAGTCAATTGAACAATACGAATCACAAAACATAAGAAATCGATTGATGTTATCCAAAAATGAAAAGAACAAACCCTAACATGCGAATCTGATCTAATCATGCGTAAACTTTGAAATTAACCACAGAAAATAAGAACCTAAGGCTGGTAGATAACTTTGCCTACCTCGATTGAAGAATAAAATGAAGAACCGAAGACAAAAAGGGTAGAACTTTGGTTAAGAGTTGGATTTTTATAGGTAAAAGGTAGAAAATCCTCTATTAATCCTCATGATTTCTCTCATAAAGTTCTAAATCAATTTTGTCATTAAAATAATTCTTAACACCATAAAAATTATTATGTTGTAAATAAAATTTGGTTATTTTTTATTAACTCTATTTATGTTTGTCATTATATTTGCTATTTAAAACCCTAAGATTCCATTTGGCATTGAAGAAGATGAAGAGAAGATGTTTCGGCGTTACAGGTTTCGTCATAAGCCTTGTACCCTTGCGATCTCGTCCGTTTATTAAATAAATGATCTCATTCGTTCATAAAGATATTTATAATCACCTATATAAATTCTATTAAAATCTAATTTTCCTTCATAAAGATAATAAAAGCCATAGAATAAATTTTGATTTTATTTATTAAAAAAGCATAGGATTCCTTTTGATCTTGAAGAAGAGCTTTGAAGAAGATGATGGAAAAAATAATCAAGTGTAACGCGACGTATCACAATACGCGTGTACTTTTAACGATAATTATTCATCACACAACTTATCTTAACTGTTCAAATAAAAACAAATAACTAAATAAATAATTGCAACATGAATTTTAAAATAAAAATTTTTAGTTTAAAATTTCGGATTGTTACAGTACTGGTTTTAAGTAGCCAGTTTACATTTTCAATAACAACCTGTGTGTGTTGAACAACTGAACTCTTTCTTTTATGAATCACTGGTTTGTGCTGAGGATTGACATTCAGATGGTGAAAACGGGCAATAGTTGTTCTGTCTGAGACTATTATAGATGGAGGATCATACCATTGGTCATCTCACAACAACTACAGAACTGATCAAATCGGTTATTGTAGACCTGGGACATGAAACTACAAAAGGAAACTATGCACGTGAAGCCAGGCTTGTTTTTATGTAAATGACACATGGCAACTGCTGACTAGGCATCGACAACTCCTCGGACAACAAGGTTTAGTGTAGACTGTACTTTGACTGACAGCCACTAATCCGTAGGACATATATGCCTTCAAAAGAGAAAAGCTACTGTCCATAAATTTGAACCGAAATTGTTTTTTTGAATGATTCACTTGAATTTATGAAATCACAAGTACAAATGAGAACAACCTTTGATTTTGAATTTGAAACTATCTAACCCACTACACCCACCATTACTTAATTTGTCACATTTAATAATCTGAATAAAATAAGTGCGTAAGGAGGTATGCAACTTCTGGGGACTTTCATGGGTTCTTCCCCAATCTATTGAAAGGCACTACTCCTGTTGTCGTCCAGTTGGAATTTCAAAATTAAGGAATTCCAATTCCCTATTAAAGAAATGAAGGAAAAAGTCCAAAATGATGATTCGTAATAGATTTATTATTGACTTATTACAGCCATCGCAATGGAAAATTGTTGTAAGCTTTTGGGTCACACTCACATTATGCCTCAATTTCAATCTTTACCATAAAATCATCTCTGGGTCCAACATAATTACATAATAGAGAACGCATTTGAAGTCACTGAAACTTATAAATCCAACATAACCATATGGTTGCAAAAAGGAGCGAAGTCAGAAAAAATAACCTGTAGGGTCAAAATTTATTTGGCCTATTATTATTATTATTATTTATTTTTATTAAACTTTTTTTATATTTTTAATTTTGCATCAATTTTTTTTTATAGATTATTGATTAATTTTGGCGAGAGAAATATAAAAAGTTAAAATTATGCTAAAAAACTAAAAAAGTTCAAAAAATAAGTCAAAAATAGGTCTATTTTGGTTTTTTATTTATTTTTCTGAATGGTTTTTAATTTTTGAACATGATTTTTTATTTTTTTGAAATTTTTTTCTACACAAACTAATAATTTAGGAGAAATTAACGCAAAGCAAAAAATTAGGATTTTTTTCCGAAAAAGGTTAAAAATAATTCAATAATAATCTAATACTAACATAATAATTTAATACTAACATCAATCCAAATAGATAATAAATACTAACATCAATCCATATTAGTTTAAAATAACATTGAGCGACATCTCCAATTTAAGAAAAATTCATTCGTTGAGTGAAAAAATAAGATGTAGACGTAGTAGAGAGAGGTGGGCAAGATATGTTTGAAGGGGGCAAATTATAAAAATATCAAAAACAAGTAAGAGAGAAAGTGCAAATTATGTTTTCATAAGGTGTAATTTACAAAATTATTAAAAAAAAAAAAATCTGTGCGCATTTTCAGCTTAGTGGGGTAAGTGTAGTTTGGGAGCCTCTTTTTCGCACTTTTTCATTCCCATTTTCGAATTTTGGTTATTTGGGAGCCATATTCACAAAATAAGTTCTGCTGAATTTATTATCCATTTTGGACTTTAGGAGCAAAAATTCAAAAGGAGGTCTAGAGCTCCTTTTTGTATTTTCGTTCTTATTTTTTATCTACTACTTTTACAAAATGCATTATGTGTATTTTTCTTAAATATTTCTTCCAAATTTAAAGCTCATTCTAGTCATAATTTAAAAACCCAAAAAACAAAAAATAAAAAACTGAAAAATAGGCTTCCAAACACCCCCTACATAACCCCACTAGCCCCTATACGCCTTCGTCGCTGGTTGAAAGGGAGATTGGGGGGCTAAGTGGCCCATTCTAAATCACTAAATAATTACTCTATGTTGGTAACAATACTGGTTGTAACGCACTGAATTTTGCAAATTTAAAAAAAAAAAGGATCATCGTAAAATATTTTCTTATATTTCATTAAAAATAAATTTAGTATAGGTTTTATTAATATAAAAATACAAAATTAAAATGCAGCCTCATACTCTAAGGGGTTTTAATTCAGAAAAACTTTCAAAATAAAATATCAAAACCACGATGAATTTTAATGGGAGAATATCAATTATCATGAATAACCCTTTGACCCCATGCCATGTTTACTTGGTACAACGTGATGATTAAATGGGAGAATATCAATTATATGATCATTCAGTATTCATACATCGCATGATCATACCTTTTGATTCCACTATGAATTTTAATAACATTGTTGCTATTATTATGGAGTAAGTGGATTAACATGGAGTATGATAATTTTATCTCGAATTTAGGGTTCTTTTGATACCCTCGAACGATGAAGCTTGAAAATAGTCTTAAGAGACTTGACTTGTGGATTATTGTCCCAAGATATTATGTCATTTAGGATGTCTTGAGCCATATTAGGACTTGAGTCATGCGATGTCTTAAGCCGAGTTGTGTCTTAAGCCATGTTATTTCTTGAGCCGAGTTACATTCTTGAGCTAGATCATGTCCGTTTTCATAAAATCTAGTGGTAATAAAAGTGAATCTTAGGATGAATTTTGGTGTTCGAACACGACACAAGAAAAACATAACGTTCAAGAACGTAACGATTGGAAACATTGCAAATGAGAACCATTCATTGGGAATGTCAGTGATCGAGAACTCAAGTTAAGCATGTAAGGACCTCGAATTTTAGAATTTTAATATATTCCAATGGTTTTTTTTAAACATTTAATTTCTAATTTTATTAAGTAAGATTATAATGAGTTAAGTACATATATAATTGTGCATATATTATTATTGTATTATTGTATTTATATATTAATTATTAATTAATTATCATGTATTATAATTAAATATAGTTATAGATAATTATATTATACAACCCACTATCCCACTCCCCTATCCCCACTTTCCTCTCCACTCTTATTTTAACTTCCACAAATTCTATTTTTCCCCCACAATCTCTTCCTCTCTCGGCAGCCTCTCTCTCTCTCTCTCTCTCTAGTTTTCTATCTCTCTAGACCTTGCTCTCTAGTATCTCTCTTGCTCTCTCTCTCTCTCTCGCGCGCGCACTATCAGATTTTTGTGGGTGGAAAGACAAGTTGGAGTGGTTATTCACACGCGAAAGAAAAATACAAGTAAGTACTACATTACCATTTTTATGAAAAATCCATGCGCGTACGTATGTAGTGTGTTAGATTAATAGTATAAACGGGTCAACGGACCAATTTCGGACAGCCACTTCGGGCTGCAAAACGAGAATTTTTCTGGATATAATATATGCAATAAATGATCTAGAAACGTAGAAAATTATTTAATGGTCGTTTTGACATCTCATGAGTCTAAAACGGACATCGGGAAGGGAATATATGGCTGTTTTAGCGATCGACGATTTTGGGACAGATTCTGTCCGAAAATTTCAGCCACTTTGGGCTATCGTTTGGGGACCGAAACAAAACTGTATTGAGATTTTTTCTTCAGGAAAAATGTAGATCTTGACCTTATGTACGCTCTAAAATTTTTCGAGACTCAAACAGAGTCGCGGAGTGGACTTTATGGCCGTTTTCGCAGAGAGGGTCTAAAACCGCGTGAATTATGTTAATTTGAAATTTTGAAGTAGTTAACATGAGAAT